>CAWUER010000689.1:0-87708 GCA_963921195.1 Pegoplata infirma | reverse complement strand
GGGGAAACGTTCTCCCGACGATAACTGTAATCAAATTGTTTTTTAAATGATTTTTTCATTTCATTAATAAAATCTGATCATTATTAAAGTAAATTCAAAAGTGAAAAAAAACACACCAATTGTTTCCATTAGCATTATGAACAACTTACTCACATTCTATTTCTATCTTAAAATACATATTTCATCAAACTTTTGGTTTCTATTCTCTTAATATTATTTTGGTTAACATTGAGGTTTAATTGTAGCAAAATTCAATGTGGCATTATTAATATAAAATTAATTACCAAATGTTTAACCACATAAGTATAGGACGGGCAAATGGATGGAAAATTATTTTCTATAAAAATTAAGAAGAAAAACAACAAACCACAAAGTCAGTTAAAAGATTTCGTCAAAAATAACGACAGAAAAAACAAGTAAAAAAGTTGTATTCGGCCTTGCCGAATGTATTGATACCCTACAAAATTTCAAAAAGATTATTACAAAAAAAAAAAATTTAAAGGAAATCACTTTTGAAAAAAAAAAACTATCGAAAATTTTCTATAGAAAAATTTACTATCGAAAATTTTCTATAGAAAAATTTACTATCGAAAATTTTCTATAGAAAAATTTACTATCGAAAATTTTCTATAGAAAAATTTACTATCGAAAATTTTCTATAGAAAAATTTACTATCAAAAATTTTCTATAGAAAAATTTACTATCGAAAATTTTCTATAGAAAAATTTACTATAGATTATGTTCTATAGAAAAATTTACTATAGAAAATTTTCTATAGAAAAATTTACTATCGAAAATTTTCTATAGAAAAATTTACAATCGAAAATTTTCTATAGAAAAAATTTACTATCGAAAATTTTCTATAGAAAAATTTACTATCGAAGATTTTCTATAGAAAAATTTACAATCGAAAATTTTCTATAGAAAAATTTACTATTGAAAATTTTCTATAAAAAAATTTACAATCGAAAATATTCTATAGAAAAAATTTACTATCGAAAATTTTCTATAGAAAAAATTTACTATCGAAAATTTTCTATAGAAAAAATTTACTATCGAAAATTTTCTATAGAAAAATTTATTATCGAAAATTTTCTATAGAAAAATTTACTATCGAAAATTTTCTATAGAAAAATTTACTACCGAAAATTTTCTATAGAAAAATTTACTATCGAAAATTTTCTATCGGAAAATTTTCTATAGAAAAATTTACTATCGAAAATTTTCTATAGGAAAATTTTCTATAGAAAAATTTACTATCGAAAATTTTCTATAGAAAAATTTACTAAAATTTACTATCAAAAATTTTCTATAGAAAAATTTACTATCAAAAATTTTCTATAGAAAAATTTACTATCGAAAATTTTCTATAGAAAAATTTACTATCGAAAATTTTCTATAGAAAAATTTACTATCGAAAATTTTCTATAGAAAAATTTACTATCGAAAATTTTCTATAGAAAAATTTACTATCGAAAATTTTCTATAGAAAAATTTACTATCGAAAATTTTCTATAGAAAAATTTACTATCGAAAATTTTCTATAGAAAAATTTACTATTGAAAATTTTCTATAGAAAAATTTACTATTGACAATTTTCTATAGAAAAATTTACTATCGAAAATTTTCTTTAGAAAAATTTACTATTGAAAATTTTCTATAGAAAAATTTGCTATTGAAAATTTTCTATAGAAAAATTTACTATCAAAAATTTTCTATAGAAAAATTTACTATTGAAAATTTTCTATAGAAAAATTCATTATCGAAAATTTTCTATAGAAAAATTTACTATTGAAAATTTTCTATAGAAAAATTTACTTTTGAAAATTTTCTATAGAAAAATTTACTATTGAAAATTTTCTATAGAAAAATTTACTATTGACAATTTTCTATTGAAAAATTTACTATCGAAAATTTTCTATAGAAAAATTTACTATTGAAAATTTTCTATAGAAAAATTTACTATTGACAATTTTCTATAGAAAAATTTACTATCGAAAATTTTCTATAGAAAAATTTACTATTGACAATTTTCTATAGAAAAATTTACTATCGAAAATTTTCTATAGAAAAATTTACTATCAAAAATTTTCGATAGGAAAATTTACTATCGAAAATTTTCTATAGAAAAATTTATTATCGAAAACTTTCTATAGAAAAATTTATTATCGAAAACTTTCTATAGAAAAATTTACTATAGAAAATTTTCTATCGAAAAATTTACTATCGAAAATTGACTATAGAAAAATTTACTATCAAAAATTATCTATAGAAAAATTTACTATCGAAAATTTTCTATATAAAAATTTACTATCGAAAAATTTCTATAGAAAAATTTACTATCGAAAATTTTCTATAGAAAAATTTACTGTCGAAAATTTTCTATAGAAAAATTTACTATAGAAAATTTTCTATAGAAAAATTTATTATCGAAAACTTTCTATAGAAAAATTTACTATAGAAAATTTTCTATCGAAAAATTTACTATCGAAAATTGTCTATAGAAAAATTTACTATCAAAAATTATCTTTAGAAAAATTTACTATTGACAATTTTCTATAGAAAAATTTACTATCGAAAATTTTCTATAGAAAAATTTACTATTGAAAATTTTCTATAGAAAAATTTGCTATTGAAAATTTTCTATAGAAAAATTTACTATCAAAAATTTTCTATAGAAAAATTTACTATTGAAAATTTTCTATAGAAAAATTCATTATCGAAAATTTTCTATAGAAAAATTTACTATTGAAAATTTTCTATAGAAAAATTCATTATCGAAAATTTTCTATAGAAAAATTAACTATTGAAAATTTTCTATAGAAAAATTTACTTTTGAAAATTTTCTATAGAAAAATTTACTATTGAAAATTTTCTATAGAAAAATTTACTATTGACAATTTTCTATTGAAAAATTTACTATCGAAAATTTTCTATAGAAAAATTTACTATTGAAAATTTTCTATAGAAAAATTTACTATTGACAATTTTCTATAGAAAAATTTACTATCGAAAATTTTCTATAGAAAAATTTACTATCGAAAATTTTCTATAGAAAAATTTACTATCGAAAATTTTCTATAGAAAAATTTACTATCGAAAATTTTCTATAGAAAAATTTACTATCGAAAATTTTCTATAGAAAAATTTTCTATCGAAAATTTTCTATAGAAAAATTTACTATCGAAAATTTTCTATAGAAAAATTTACTGTCGAAAATTTTCTATAGAAAAATTTACTATCGAAAATTTTCTATAGAAAAATTTACTATCGAAAATTTTCTATAGAAAAATTTACTATCGAAAGTTTTCTATAGAAAAATTTACTATCGAAAATTTTCTATAGAAAAATTTACTATCGAAAATTTTCTATAGAAAAATTTACTATCGAAAATTTTCTATAGAAAAATTTACTATCGAAAATTTTCTATAGAAAAATTTACTATCGAAAATTTTCTATAGAAAAATTTACTATAAAAAATTTTCTATAGAAAAATTTACTATCGAAAATTTTCTATAGAAAAATTTACTATCGAAAATTTTCTATAGAAAAATTTACTATCGAAAATTTTCTATAGAAAAATTTACTAAAAATTTACTATCTATAGAAAATTTTCTATAGTAAATTTTTTTATAGAAAGTTTTCGATAATAAATTTTTCTATAGAAAGTTTTCGATAATAAATTTTTCTATAGAAAATTTTCGATAGTAAATTTTCCTATCGAAAATTTTTGATAGTAAATTTTTCTATAGAAAATTTTCGATAGTAAATTTTTCTATAGAAATTTTTCGATAGTAAATTTTTATATAGAAAATTTTCTATAGAAAAATTTACTATAGAAAATTTTCTATAGAAAAATTTACTATAGAAAAATATACTATAGAAAATTTTCTATAGAAAAATTTACTATCAAAAATAGTAAATTTTTCTATAGAAAACTTTCGATAGTAAATTTTTCTATAGAAATTTTTCGATAGTAAATTTTTATATAGAAAATTTTCTATAGAAAAATTTACTATAGAAAAATTTACTATAGAAAAATTTACTATCGAAAATTTTCTATAGAAAAATTTATTATAAAAAATTTCCTATAGAAAAATTTACTATAGAAAATTTTCTATAGAAAAATTTACTATAGAAAAATTTACTATAGAAAATTTTCTATAGTAAATTTTTTATAGTAAATTTTTCTATAGAAAATTTTCAATAATAAATTTTTCTATAGTAAATTTTTCTATAGAAAATTTTCTATAGTATATTTTTCTATAGTAAATTTTTCTATAGAAAATTTTCTAGAGTAAATTTTTCTATAGAAAATTTTCTATAGTAAATTTGTCTATAGAAAATTTTCTATAGTAAATTTTTCTATAGAAAATTTTCTATAGTAAATTTTTCTATAGAAAATTTTTTATAGTAAATTTTCTATAGAAAAATTTACTTTAGAAAATTTTCTATAGAAAAATTTACTATCGAAAAATTTTTCTATAGAAAAATTTACTATCAAAAATTTTTTATAGAAAAATTTAGTATCGAAAATTTTCTATAGAAAAATTTACTATAGAAAATTTTCTATAGAAAAATTTATTATCAAAAATTTTCTATAGAAAAATTTACTATCGAAAATTTTTCTATCGAAAAATTTAGTATCGAAAATTTTCTATAGAAAAATATACTATCGAAAATTTTCTATAGAAACAATTACTATTAAAAATTTTCTAAGGAAAAATTTACTATCGAAAATTTTCTAAAGAAAAATTTACTATCGAAAATTTTCTATAGAAAAATTTACTATAGAATTTACTATAGAAAAATTTATTATCGAAAATTTTCTATAGAAAAATTTACTATAGAAAGTTTTCTATAGAAAAATTTACTACAGAAATTTTTCTATAGAAAAATTTACTACAGAAAATTTTCTATAGAAAAATTTACTATCGAAAATTTTCAATAGAAAAATTTACTATAGAAAATTTTTTATAGAAAAATTTATTATAGAAAATTTTCTATAGAAAAATTTACTATAGAAAATTTTCTATAGAAAAATTTATTGTAGAAAATTTTCTATAGAAAAATTTACTATAGAAAACTTTTGTAGAAAAAAATTTACTATAGAAAATTTTCTATAGAAGAATTTACTATAGAAAATTTTCTATAGAAAAATTTGTGGAAAATTTTCGATAGAAAAATTTTTCTATAGAAAATTTTCGATAGTAAATTTTTCTATAGAAATTTTCGATAGTAAATTTTTCTATAAATATAACAATTTTCTTTATCGGATGAGTTTCAATTAAAAAATTAATTGAAACCGCTTTTTTGTTGTTTGAAATTCTGTGTTCTAACATATTTATAAAAGTTATATCCCTAATGTTAACATATTTAATATTATTTTCATTTACTTACCCGTTTTTACAAATATATGTTGACTTTAATTTTATGGAAATAATCGGATTTGAATGCTATTTAATTTATAACATTTTATGTTCTTTTTATTGGTTTGTTGTCTGCCATAATTTCTGCCAATTCAGCTTAAAAAGTTGTTAAATGTTTCACAGGATGAGTAAATCATTTTCACTTTATAAATCAATCAGCCTTACCATAGAAAAATAAAATATATTTAAAATCAGCTTTTAATTTTATTTCCATACAAATTGTTTTTGTTTTTAAAATTGACTTTAAAAAAATGAATTGAAAATTTGAAATTTAAAATAAAACTTTTGTTAAAATAGACTTTTTGTTTTCTTGTGGTAAGGGCCAATATTTTTAATATTTGCAAAGCTGGTTAATTGTAGCTTTTAACGTTTATCAGTGGCAACTATACAAAAAAAATAAAAATAAAAAAACATAAAAATGATTAATTGTATAAATTTGCAAAAATTTAAATTTTAAACAGTTATGAAAAAAAAAAATATTAATCAAATAAAATTTAAATTTATTAACCCAAGTAAAAAATTTTTAGGATCAGTACTGATCTTTCAAATCTCGTATCAGTACTGATCTGATTAACAGTTAACGATACAGGGAAGGTGTAATCAGAGAAAATGTTTGGACTAAAAAAATATTGTGGGTCGGTCTTACATTTTGTTGTTCTAAGGGCACTATTGGGGCAGTTTGAGCGGTTGGAGCAAATTTTAAAAAATATCGCTTTTTGTCGGGGCCCCCTTAGCAATTGGAGATAGGGTATTAGTTTGTTCCAAAGACATGTTAAGACGTTAAAATTAATGGGAGTCGGTCTTATAAATGACCCCTCTATGACGCACCATAGGAGCAGTAGAAATGATTTTAAGATTGGAAAATTACAATAAATTTTTTTCAAAATTTTTTTAAAAATTGTAATAATCGTTATCCCACGATCCCCATGGGCAAAAAATTTGTAGAATCGATAGAAGTTTTACACAAAAAAAAAACAACTTTTTAAAAATAAAGTGAATCAAGTAGAGATTGGATCGTGTGATACTTTTCAATCACCAATTTTGCTGGGCAGTATGCGATGTTTTGGTTTTAAAGTTTGAATCTCATTTTTCAAAAAATGTGTGCTTCTATCGATTCTACAAATTTTTTGCCCAGTAGGATCGTGGGATAACAATTATTACTATTGAAGGATTCCAAAATTTTTGAAAACAAAAAAACACTTTTTCGACCTTACCTATTTTAATTTGCATAAAAATTGGCATATCAATTCTCGAGATCTGTGTCGAATTTCGGTTTTTGTTATTTAGTCAAAATTGTGAATGGTTCGCGTTTTATCGCTGTTCAAAGTTGGTATTTTGCAACAATTTAATGAAAAATACATGATGTTTAAATGATCGTATCTTTGGAACGCATCATCCGATTGTCACGAAATAAAGCGCAAAATAATGGTTATGTCCTGGTCTTAAAATAGAATTTTGAAAAAGGATAGGATGCTTTGCAAAAAGGATATTGAAATTAAAAAAATGTCCTTAATTTGCAAATATCTCAAAATGCGTATCTTTAATTTTCCTATATTTTTTTGCACATATAGCCCTAAATATACTTAACAACATATGCAAATCCCAAATTGGGATGGTAAGCGGTTTAATTGTAAACGCGGTTTCATGAAACGCCTTATTGATTTTTGTTAATAACTCTCATTTACAAATGAAAAACAATTTCTGCGCACTAACCGCGAATAATTTTTTTATATGTATTTTTGATCGCTAAACTCAAAAATTTCATCAAAAGAACATTTCGCGAATAACTTTTTGTTTAATGAATTTTTTAGCGTTTTTTGGAGGTATTTTGACTATTTTTCTTATATCTTAAGTTCTGTTTATCTGATTCTCTCGCAATAAAAACCAAATTAAAGACAATCAAATTTCCAACAAATCCTACATTCATCATTTTTTCATAAGTTCATAGCTTTACGCGCAAATAATTTTTTTAGCGTTATTTGGAGGTATTTTGACTATTTTTCTTACATCTTGAGTTCCGTTCATCTGATCTTTTCGCAATAAGAACCAAATTAAAGACAATCAAATTTCCAACAAATCCTTCATTCGTTATTTTTATATCAGTTCATAACTTTACGCGCAATAGGCAAACAAGGAAAAACTATTTTTTATTAACAAAGCTCATTTTTTAAAAATTTTAAAAACAGAAATTGTAAAAAAATATCATTTTTTTTTGTATTTTATCATGTATATTCATAAAATTTGTGATAACTTCGGAGTAAACCTATAGATTTTCATCAAATCAACTTTATTATATTTCTCAATGTTCAGGCTTTGCAGATAAATAAAAAGATGCAATTAATTGCAAAGATTTCTATTTCTTAAACTTTTTTTAAATGATTTGTTAATCAAAAAACTTATTTTAGTCATATGTTTGCCTATTGCGCGTAAAGTTATGAACTGATATAAAAATAATGGATGAAGAATTTGTTGGAAATTTGATTGTCTTTAATTTGGTTCTTATTGCGAAAAGATCAGATGAACGGAACTCAAGATATAAGAAAAATAGTCAAAATACCTCCAAATAACGCTAAAAAAATTATTTGCGCGTAAAGCTATGAACTTATGAAAAAATGATGAATGTAGGATTTGTTGGAAATTTGATTATCTTTAGTTTGGTTTTTATTGCGAGAAGATCAGATAAACAGAACTTAAGATATAAGAAAAATAGTCAAAATACCTCCAAAAAACGCTAAAAAATTCATTAAACAAAAAGTTATTCGCGAAATGTTCTTTTGATGAAATTTTTGAGTTTAGCGATCAAAAATACATATAAAAAAATTATTCGCGGTTAGTGCGCAGAAATTGTTTTTCATTTGTAAACGAGAGTTATTAACAAAAATCAATAAGGCGTTTCATGAAACCGCGTTTACAATTAAACCGCTTACCATCCCAATTTGGGATTTGCATATGTTGTTAAGTATATTTAGGGCTATATGTGCAAAAAAATATAGGAAAATTAAAGATACGCATTTTGAGATATTTGCAAATTAAGGACATTTTTTTAATTTCAATATCCTTTTTGCAAAGCATCCTATCCTTTTTCAAAATTCTATTTTAAGACCAGGACATAACCATTATTTTGCGCTTTATTTCGTGACAATCGGATGATGCGTTCCAAAGATACGATCATTTAAACATTATGTATTTTTCATAAAATTGTTGCAAAATACCAACTTTGAACAGCGATAAAACGCGAACCATTCACAATTTCGACTAAATAACAAAAACCGAAATTCAATAAAAATCAGAAGAATGGATATATTAATTTTTGGATAAATTGAACCACCATCGGCTGATTGCCTATGCTATTTAAAATGGAACCAGTCTATTTTCTTTAACTTTATTGAAAAAATTTTATTGTTATTTTCCAAACTTAAAATAATTTCAACTGCTCCAATGGTGCATCGTTGAGGTGTCAATAGAAAGATCGACCCCCCATTAATTTTTTTGGATAAACATTTTTTCAGAACAAAGTAATACTCCAGTTTCTAAGAGAGCTCAAATACAAAATGACATTTTTTAAAATTTGCTACAACCGCTCTAACTGCCCCAAGAGTGCCCCTAGCTATTATTGTTTTAAGAAATAAAACACTGTTTTTTTATAAATATAACATTTTTAGAAAAAATTAGTAGTTTTTTAGAAATACTTTTTTTAGAAAAAATAATGTTTTTTTAAAAAAATAATATTTTTTTTTAAAAAATAATGTTTTTTTAGAAAAAAATTATATTTTTTTAGAAAAAAATAGTACTTTCCTAGAAAAATAGTACTATTTTTAGAAAAAATAGTACTTTTAAGGAGAAATAAATAAAAGTACTTTTTTGGTAAAATAGTACTTTTTTAGAATAGTACTATAGCACCTTTAAGAAAAAACTTACTTTTTCAGGAAAAAAGTACTTATTTAGAAAAATTGTACTTTTTTGGAAAAAAGTACTTTTAAGACCAAAATGTACTTTTAAGACAAAAATTTAATTTTAAGACAAAAATTTACTTTATAGACAATAATTTCCTTTTTAGACAAAAATTTTTTTAGACCAAAAAGTACTTTTTGAAAAAAAAAATTTTAAACATTTTTTACTACTTTTTCTAAAAAAATGGTACTTTTGTAGTATCTTTTTTGAAAAAAGTTACGTTTTTCTAAAAAAGTTAAATTATAAAAAACTAGTTTGCTAGAAAAAAGTACTTTTTTTTAGAAAAAAAAATAATTTTTAGAAAAATTACTTTTTTCTAAGGGCCAGTTTACAGAAGGCGAACGCTACACACGAACGAAAATTTTACATGTATTTTGTTGTTGTTACAATAACAAAACACATGCAAAATTTTCGTTCGTGTGTAGCGTTCGCCTTCTGTAAACTGGCACTAAGAAAAAAAGTCCTTTTTTAATTTTTTTTTTAAAAAAGTACTTTTTTTAAAAAAGTGTTTTTGTAAAAAAACTTTTTTGAGAAAACGTAGTACAAAAGCACTTTTTTTCGAAAAAGTGTTACAAAAGTTCTTTTTTTAGAAAAACTAGTACAAAAGTACTTTCTTAGAAAAAGTACTTTTTGGAATTATAGAAAAAAAAATATTTTTTTTATAAAAATGTTTTTTTTTTAATGTTTTCTAAAAACAAGTATTTTTGTAAAAAAAACTTGTTTTTTTAGAAAAAAAAGTAGTACAAAATTACTTTTTTTTAGAAAAGTACTTTTTTGATAGAAAAAGTAGTACAAAAGTACTTTTTTTTAGAAAAAGTAGTACAAAAGTACTTTTTTTTAGAAAAAGTAGTACAAAAGTTCTTTTTTTAGAAAAACTACTACAAAAGTACTTTCTCTGAAAAAGTACTTTTTGGAATTATAGAAAAAAATTACTTTTTTAGAAAAAAATATTTTTTTTAGAAAAAATTACTGTTTTCTAAAATAAGTCCTTTTTTAAAAAAGGAAAAAATGTACAGTTTTCTTTTCCAAAAAAAAATATTTTTTTCTAAAAAAAAAAAGTATTTTTTCTAAAAAGTAGTAATTTTTTCTAAAAAAAAAAATTTTTTTAAGAAAAAAAAGATTTTTTGAGAAAAAAAATACTTTTATTTAGAAAAAAGTAGTTTTTTTAGAAAAAAAAGTACATAAAAAAAACATTTTTTTAAAAAAGGTTTTCTTAAAAAAGTACTTTTAAAAAAAAAAAAGTATTTTATCTAAAAAAAATATTTTTTTTAAAGTATTTTATTTCTTCAAACAACTATTAAAAAAAAAACATCTAAATTGTGAAATGAGCCAATAATTGGCACACAGCACATTTCAGATGTGCCATGTGCCCTAGTATGGCACATTTCATATTGCACATTTCATATGTACATGTGCCGATAGCATGGCACATGACACATCTGAAATGTGCCGTGAGCCATAATAGGGCACATGGCACACGTGGCACATTTCAGATGTGCCAAATGTGCACTGGGCACATGTGCCATTTCTTGCCCTAGTTAATATTTTAAAATTTGTGTTTTGATTTTAAATCTACTATACTCCCTGAGGATGCTACTCGCAAAATATTGAAAATAAATAATGTTATACACTCATGATAATAATTTTTTTTAATTTTTTTTTTGCATTTTTGAGGTATTTTGAACGAAGCTCACGGACCGGTCCAAGCTTTTTTATATAGATTTTCCAAATTTTTCTAAGTTTTTAGCTATGGTCCGTTCATCAGAAGAACAGTGCTTTTTTCTAGTCATTTTCTAACAAAATGCACACTTATTATTGGATAATTAATTGTATTTTTCAAGTATTTTTACCAAATTATTTGAATCAATATAAATAATTGCAAAATATGACCTTTAAATTGAAAAAAATAGGAAGAATTTCGAGTGTATCTATTATTATGATCACCTGCTGAAAGGACTTTTTATTAACCGTTAGCTGTCAAACAATAAATAAAGATGGACTTGCCATGATTTGATATATAATATCTTTGCCGCATCGAATACTAAAAAGAAAACCACATTTGCTCATTAAAAAAATCTTAATTTGACAGTTATTGACATTTCAAAAATAATTAAGGTGGTGTATCTATTATTATGATCATGAGTGTACATTATTATATTCCAATTATAATGGGTTGTAGTGTTTTATAATCCAATTATAATGTGTTATAATGTATTATAATTATAATATAATGTGTTGTAGTAGATTATAATCCTATTATAATGAGTTATAATATATTATAATCCTATTATAATGTGTTATAGTAAATTATAATCCAATTATAATGCGTTATAAAATATTATAATCATTGTATAATGTGTTATATATTATTATAATCATATTATAATGTTTATAGCGAAATATTGAAAATAAATAATGTTATACATTATTATATTCCAATTATAATAAGTTGTAGTGTATTATAATCCAATTATAATGTGTTATAATGTATTATAATTATAATATAATGTGTTGTAGTAGATTATAATCCTATTATAATAAGTTATTATAAATTATAATTCTATTATAATGTGTTATAATTAATTATAATCCAATTATAATGCGTTATAAAATATTATAATCATTGTATAATGTGTTATATATTATTATAATCATATTATTATGTTTATAATTGCGGTATAATGTGTTTTTAAATATTATTATCGATTACAAAGATTACAATTGTAATTATAATATGTTTGAGTCTTTATAAAAGTGTTACACAGAATTATAATTTTTTATAACTGATAATGCGGCTCTATATTTCTTATACATTTTCATTCCCTGAGAACGCGAACAAAATTTTTGGTATTTTTCAGATGTGCAATTTTTAGATGTGCAATGTGCCACATGTGCCATTTCTTACCCTGGTTAATATTTAAAAGTTTGTGTTTTTATTTTAAATCTACTATACTCCCTGAGGATGCTACTCGCAAAATATTGAAAATAAATAATGTTATACATTATTATATTCCAATTATAATAAGTTGTAGTGTATTATAATCCAATTATAATGTGTTATAATGTATTATAATTATAATATAATGTGTTGTAGTAGATTATAATCCTATTATAATGAGTTATTATAAATTATAATTCTATTATAATTTGTTATAATAAATTATAATCCAATTATAATGCGTTATAAAATATTATAATCATTGTATAATGTGTTATATATTATTATAATCATATTATAATGTTTATAATTGCGGTATAATGTGTTTTGAAATATTATAATCGATTGCAAGTATTATAATTGTAATTATAATATATTTTAGTCTATATAATAGTGTTACATAGAATTATAATTTATTATAACTGATAATGCAGCTTTATATTTCTTATACATTTTCATTCTCTGAGAAAGCGAACAAAATTTTTGGTATTTTTCAGATGTGCAATTTTCAGATGTGCAATGTGCCACATGTGCCATTTCTTACCCTGGTTAATATTTTAAAATTTGTGTTTTTATTTTAAATCTACTATACTCCCTGAGGATGCTACTCGCAAAATATTGAAAATAAATAATGTTATACATTATTATATTCCAATTATAATAAGTTGTAGTGTATTATAATCCAATTATAATGTGTTATAATGTATTATAATTATAATATAATGTGTTGTAGTATATTATAATGAGTTATAATATATTATAATCCAATTATAATGTGTTATAATTAATTATAATCCAATTATAATGCGTTATAAAATATTATATATATATATATATATTGATTCCTATGGTTCCAAGTTGGAACAAAGGGCCGTAACGAAATTCTTCCATTGGGATCTGTCCTGTGCGATTAGTCTGATCTCAGACCAAGTTCTTCTTGTTTCGCTAATTTCGGATTCTAGTTGCCTTCTCCAGGTGTTAGCTGGTCTACCTCTTCTTCTGCTGCCATGAGGGTTCCAGTCAATTGCCATCTTTGATATATCATCATGGGGTCTTCTCAAAATATGACCAACCCAGCTCCATTTCCTCTTTGCAATTTCTATGCGAATTGGTATTTCACCTGTTCTTTGCCAGAGGTCTCTGTTGGAAACTACGTTCGGCCAAAATATTCGCAAAATTTTTCGCAAGCAACGATTAACAAATACTTGCAGGGATTGAATGTCGCTTGCAGTAGAGTTCCAGGACTCACATCCATATAGCAGGATAGAGCGAACATTAGAGGAGAAAAGGCGAAGCTTAGTTTTTATATGTATTTGTGGTGACTTCCATACTCTTTGTAATGCACCAAAAGACTGTTTTGCTTTCCTTATGCGATATGCAATATCATCGCGTGAGCCGCCTGTTGTTGATATGATACTTCCTAAGTAGCAAAACGATTGGACGTCCTCGAGTTCTATGTTGTTTACCTAGAACTTGGAGAGATTAGTCGAATTGATACGTAGAACCTTAGTTTTGTCGAAGTTGATGTGAAGACCGACACCAGATGCTAGCTGATGTATCTGATCCAATTTGGCTGACATGTCGGTAAAGTTATGTGCGAGCAGGCAAATATCATCAGCGTAGTCAAGGTCTTCCAATCGACCATTCATACCCCATGTAATGCCTCTTCTTATTCGGGTTGCTTGCTGCATAATTGAATCCAATACAATATTGAATAACAGCGGAGATAGGATACATCCCTGTCGTACCCCAGTGCTTACACTAATCGGATTGCTTAACGTGCGTTCATGCAGTACTCGACTTGTTGAGTTGCCATACAAAGCTTTGATTAAGTCGATTAGCACAGGTGGAACTCCCTTGCATCGAAGTGCGTGCCAAATTGCCTGATGGTGGATCGTATCGAATGCTTTGGCGAAGTCGATAAATATCAAGTATAATGGAGATCTCCATTCCACCGACTGTTCCACTATGATCCGTAGACTATTTATATGATCGGTGCAAGATCGGTGTGGTCTGAAACCAGCTTGCTCATTTCGAAGATCTGCTGAAATTGATGATGCCAGTCTAGCATGGATTATATACGCTAACACCTTATTAATCATGGTTAAAAGAGTTATACCCCGCCAATTTTTACACTCTGTTAAGTCTCCTTTCTTGGGTAGTTTTATTATCACTCCTTCACTTAGTTCAGCAGGAAGAGAGTGTGATGTCCAAAAGTCTCTGATAATGGGGTAGATTATTTTAGCGCTAAGAGTCGGATCAGCCTTAAGCAGTTCAGGGTTAATGTTGTCTACGCCTGGTGCCTTGCCATTCTTCAGTGCACGTATTGCAGTGACGATCTCAGTTTCGTCTGGGCAAATTATATTTATGTCGGATCTGATTTGATGTGAAGTACAGTGACATTGCCAGACAGTTGTGGGTTGCGGAATTGACAGTATGCCGGCATAATAGTCGGACCATATTGCCAGTTGCCGCTCCACGGACGAGGCAGTTCCTCCCAACGGATCTTTAAGGGGATATGTGGTTGAAAATATTATAATCATTGTATAATGTGTTATATATTATTATAATCATATTATACTGTTTATAATTGCGGTATAATGTGTTTTTTTAATATTATAATCGATTACAAGTATTATAATTGTAATTATAATATGTTTTAGTCTATATAATAGTGTTACATAGAATTTATTATAACTGATAATTCGGCTCTATATTTCTTATACATTTTCATTCTCAGAGAAAGCGCAAATTTTTGGTATTTTTTGGGAGAGATTCTGCAATAACAAAATATTTTAAAATTAGATAAAATTATACCAAAATAATTAGAAAATGTCTTCCAAAATGTTCAAAAAAAAAAATTTAACTGGGATGTTTTTGGAGGTCACAAATCCCCTCGCGATAAATTTTTACAAATTTATGCATATTTTTAAAGCAAAATACACCATAAAATTTTATTTGAATACATTTTTAGGATCAGAAGTAATTTAAGTTTTTTTTAGCGTTTTCTTAAAGATTTTGAAACAAACTAAAAATTATATTGGGCAAAAAAAACTAGAGCTAAGTTTTTAAAACCCTTTAGGGGATTTGGCCAACTGGTGGTCCACCTAAAATTTTGTATGTCTTATTTTAGATACAAACTTGTGTTGCACAGTCATATTTCGTTATATTTATTTAAGTTTTTATACTAATGCGAGTTTATATTAAATTTATTTTTATTAAAAAATTCGGCTTCATGTACTATTTACTTTTCAACACTATATTTTACTATAATTTTTGCTTATTTTGCTTTAAAAGTTTTTAATTGCTTCACGGAACGATTAAATTGTTTTTTTTTTGTGAATTTTTATACTCTCTACTTTTTGTTAATGATAGAGGGTATATAAGTTTCTCAATCCGCTTGTAACTCATACAAATAACGGTCTAAGACCCCATAAAGTATATTATTAATCAGTGATCGATTCTAAAACCTTATAACTAGGGATGAGATTTCCATGCAAATGCATGTTTTTTGTCGATAGTCTAAAAACTAATTTGACCAACTATCTTTCCGAATCAAGAAATTTGCTTTAAAATGGCATCGATTTGTTTTTGCATATTTTTGCATATTTTGGTTAAAATGCATATTTTTTGCATATTTCGGTTTAAGGTGCATATATTGTGCATATTTCCAACTTTAAAGTGCATATTTTTGCATATTTTGACATAAATTAGCAAAAACACAAATTCAAATTATTATTTGTTTCAAAAACTATTTTAAATTTTAAAACTTTATTTTGAAAATAAGAAAACTAATTTTTTTAAAATTTTTTTTTTATAGATTGTCCTAATTTCTAAAAAAAAATCCTGCTTATATAAAGTTTTAAATGTTACTATTTAAGCCCGGTGTTATTTTTTTTTTTTCATTTTGTTAAAGTTTTTCGAATGAAAACAAGACTTTTATTACACACATTTTATTTTAAGGTGCATATTTTTAGGTTTTTTAGTGCATATTTTGAATTTTTTGGTGCATATTTTAAGCGCATATTTTTGATTTTTTACTGCATGAAAATCTCATCACTACTTATAACGATTTTCTTCTGTTGAAATGGCGATCACGGCCAAAATATTAGGGGGGGTGAAATAAAGCCATAGGCAATAAGGCCATATGGCCTTATTTCCCAATGAGTTGAGAAATAAAGCCATATGGCCTTATTACCAACCACTGTTGGAAATAAAGCCATATATGGCTTTATTACTTATTTGAAAATATATAAAAGTATTCATCATTAATTTCCGGAGAGTGTAGGGGAAAATGTGGAAAAAAATTTCCACTAAAATCCTGCTACCCAAAAAAAATTTGTTTCGAAATTACAACTTCTATGATTTGTTTTTTTGTAATAAAGGTTTTTTGCGTAGCCGGCCTTCGGCCGGGCTTAGGGATTACAAACTCCATGCATTAAACCCACCCTCTCTGCAAACCAAAGCTATTTTGGTTATCAGGCCCTTTTGAGGCATAAAAAAATTGATAGCGCAAAGGCCTGATACCCTAGAAAACTTTACTTTGCGGAGAGGGTGGGTTTAATGCATGGATTTTGTAATCCCTAAGCCCGGCCGAAGGCCGGCTACACAGAAAATCTTTTTTTGTTAAACAATCTTTAAATTAAAAAGACGGCCTTCGGCCGGGCTAGGGATTACAAAATCCATAAATTAATTTAGCGGCATCGCTAAATATTTTTTTTTTTTTTGGGTAGGAGGATTTACGGGGAAATATATTTCCACATTTTCAACTGATATGGCTTTATTTCCACTTTGGTTGCAAAATCAATATGACTTTATTGCTCAATCGTGTTGGTAATAAAGCCATATGGCCTTATTTCCCATTGAATTGAGAAATAAGGCCATATGGCCTTATTGCCTATGGCTTTATTTCACCCCCCCAAAATATTACACTTTGATTTGAGCAATATTGATTTAGCGTTTCAAAAGTTATGATTGAAAATGTAAAGCCACTTCGAAATTTTTAGTACATTCCACATAACCTAAAAAATATACAAAATAATTTAATTCGCCTGCTGGTGGACATATATGAACAGAATTGGATACCGGATGAAATTTAAAAAGGTACGAACATCTTTTTTTACGAAAACCATTTTCGCGGAATTTTTTTTAGCCAAAATTTATTTTTCCGCGGATTTTTTTTTTTCCACTAAAAAAATTTTTTTTTGCGGAAATTTTTTTTTTAAATTTTAGCAAAAGATTTTAAAAAATATTCTTTTTTACATTTTGCAGGGTATTGAAATATTCGCCAAAGCCGATTTTTAGCTTGTTTTTTTTTTTTTTTATTTGCAAAAGTTTAATTGTAATTTTTTGCAATTAAGTGTGGCTATTATAAAATATATATAAAAATGATTAATGTTATAAAAATAAAGCAAAACTAAATTATATAAATTTAAATTTAAAACAGGTGTAAACAATATTCAAAGGAAAAGATATAAATTTATTAAATTTATGATAAAAGAGAAGTAAATATGAATATTTATATGATAATGAAAATACAATTGAAAAATGATTTACCCAGTGAAAAATGTTCAGATGTGAATCATATATATTTCACATATGATTACATATATGAACATTAGGGGTGTTCTTATTTTTTAATATCGTATTTTTGTGTTGCACTGGGCAGAATTTCGTTCCTTTGTACTAAAAACTTAATAATAAAAAATTTGGAGCTAATCCGATAACTTTAAGTGGACGCGGAAACGACCTGAAGTTTGAAAAACGGATTACAAGGGGAAAAAATGACTTTTTACTCATTTTCTCAATTTTTTCGATATTTAGAGTTAGGTTTGAATTCAAATGGTTACAGAATTGTGATGTGGAGTACATTACCTTTGTAATAAGCAGGGCAAGGAAGTTCATGCACTAAAAATCGCGTTTTTAGCGCTAAAAATATGTATTAAAATTTTAAAAATATGCAGTTAAAACTAAAAAATATGCATTAAAAAACTGATTTATTTTAATATTTATTCATAAAAAATCGCAAAACATAAAATTCAGTGGAGCATATTTAGTTTTTTTATACCCTCCACTCTAGTGATAGAGGGTATATATAAGTTTGTCATTCCGTTTGTAACACATAAAGTATATATATTCATGATCCTCGATCGATTTTAAGTCGATCTAGCGATGTCCGTCCGTCCGTCCGTCCCTCCGTCTGTCTGTCTGTCTGTCTGTCTGTCTGTCTGTCTGTCTGTCTGTCTGTCTGTCTGTCTGTCTGTCTGTCTGTCTGTCTGTCTGTCTGTCTGTCTGTCTGTCTGTCTGTCTGTCTGTCTGTCTGTCTGTCTGTCTGTCTGTCTGTCTGTCTGTCTGTCTGTCTGTCTGTCTGTCTGTCTGTCTGTCTGTCTGTCTGTCTGTCTGTCTGTCTGTCTGTCTGTCTGTCTGTCTGTCTGTCTGTCTGTCTGTCTGTCTGTCTGTCTGTCTGTCTGTCTGTCTGTCTGTCTGTCTGTCTGTCTGTCTGTCTGTCTGTCTGTCTGTCTGTCTGTCTGTCTGTCTGTCTGTCTGTCTGTCTGTCTGTCTGTCTGTCTGTCTGTCTGTCTGTCTGTCTGTCTGTCTGTCTGTCTGTCTGTCTGTCTGTCTGTCTGTCTGTCTGTCTGTCTGTCTGTCTGTCTGTCTGTCTGTCTGTCTGTCTGTCTGTCTGTCTGTCTGTCTGTCTGTCTGTCTGTCTGTCTGTCTGTCTGTCTGTCTGTCTGTCTGTCTGTCTGTCTGTCTGTCTGTCTGTCTGTCTGTCTGTCTGTCTGTCTGTCTGTCTGTCTGTCTGTCTGTCTGTCTGTCTGTCTGTCTGTCTGTCTGTCTGTCTGTCTGTCTGTCTGTCTGTCTGTCTGTCTGTCTGTCTGTCTGTCTGTCTGTCTGTCTGTCTGTCTGTCTGTCTGTCTGTCTGTCTGTCTGTCTGTCTGTCTGTCTGTCTGTCTGTCTGTCTGTCTGTCTGTCTGTCTGTCTGTCTGTCTGTCTGTCTGTCTGTCTGTCTGTCTGTCTGTCTGTCTGTCTGTCTGTCTGTCTGTCTGTCTGTCTGTCTGTCTGTCTGTCTGTCTGTCTGTCTGTCTGTCTGTCTGTCTGTCTGTCTGTCTGTCTGTCTGTCTGTCTGTCTGTCTGTCTGTCTGTCTGTCTGTCTGTCTGTCTGTCTGTCTGTCTGTCTGTCTGTCTGTCTGTCTGTCTGTCTGTCTGTCTGTCTGTCTGTCTGTCTGTCTGTCTGTCTGTCTGTCTGTCTGTCTGTCTGTCTGTCTGTCTGTCTGTCTGTCTGTCTGTCTGTCTGTCTGTCTGTCTGTCTGTCTGTCTGTCTGTCTGTCTGTCTGTCTGTCTGTCTGTCTGTCTGTCTGTCTGTCTGTCTGTCTGTCTGTCTGTCTGTCTGTCTGTCTGTCTGTCTGTCTGTCTGTCTGTCTGTCTGTCTGTCTGTCTGTCTGTCTGTCTGTCTGTCTGTCTGTCTGTCTGTCTGTCTGTCTGTCTGTCTGTCTGTCTGTCTGTCTGTCTGTCTGTCTGTCTGTCTGTCTGTCTGTCTGTCTGTCTGTCTGTCTGTCTGTCTGTCTGTCTGTCTGTCTGTCTGTCTGTCTGTCTGTCTGTCTGTCTGTCTGTCTGTCTGTCTGTCTGTCTGTCTGTCTGTCTGTCTGTCTGTCTGTCTGTCTGTCTGTCTGTCTGTCTGTCTGTCTGTCTGTCTGTCTGTCTGTCTGTCTGTCTGTCTGTCTGTCTGTCTGTCTGTCTGTCTGTCTGTCTGTCTGTCTGTCTGTCTGTCTGTCTGTCTGTCTGTCTGTCTGTCTGTCTGTCTGTCTGTCTGTCTGTCTGTCTGTCTGTCTGTCTGTCTGTCTGTCTGTCTGTCTGTCTGTCTGTCTGTCTGTCTGTCTGTCTGTCTGTCTGTCTGTCTGTCTGTCTGTCTGTCTGTCTGTCTGTCTGTCTGTCTGTCTGTCTGTCTGTCTGTCTGTCTGTCTGTCTGTCTGTCTGTCTGTCTGTCTGTCTGTCTGTCTGTCTGTCTGTCTGTCTGTCTGTCTGTCTGTCTGTCTGTCTGTCTGTCTGTCTGTCTGTCTGTCTGTCTGTCTGTCTGTCTGTCTGTCTGTCTGTCTGTCTGTCTGTCTGTCTGTCTGTCTGTCTGTCTGTCTGTCTGTCTGTCTGTCTGTCTGTCTGTCTGTCTGTCTGTCTGTCTGTCTGTCTGTCTGTCTGTCTGTCTGTCTGTCTGTCTGTCTGTCTGTCTGTCTGTCTGTCTGTCTGTCTGTCTGTCTGTCTGTCTGTCTGTCTGTCTGTCTGTCTGTCTGTCTGTCTGTCTGTCTGTCTGTCTGTCTGTCTGTCTGTCTGTCTGTCTGTCTGTCTGTCTGTCTGTCTGTCTGTCTGTCTGTCTGTCTGTCTGTCTGTCTGTCTGTCTGTCTGTCTGTCTGTCTGTCTGTCTGTCTGTCTGTCTGTCTGTCTGTCTGTCTGTCTGTCTGTCTGTCTGTCTGTCTGTCTGTCTGTCTGTCTGTCTGTCTGTCTGTCTGTCTGTCTGTCTGTCTGTCTGTCTGTCTGTCTGTCTGTCTGTCTGTCTGTCTGTCTGTCTGTCTGTCTGTCTGTCTGTCTGTCTGTCTGTCTGTCTGTCTGTCTGTCTGTCTGTCTGTCTGTCTGTCTGTCTGTCTGTCTGTCTGTCTGTCTGTCTGTCTGTCTGTCTGTCTGTCTGTCTGTCTGTCTGTCTGTCTGTCTGTCTGTCTGTCTGTCTGTCTGTCTGTCTGTCTGTCTGTCTGTCTGTCTGTCTGTCTGTCTGTCTGTCTGTCTGTCTGTCTGTCTGTCTGTCTGTCTGTCTGTCTGTCTGTCTGTCTGTCTGTCTGTCTGTCTGTCTGTCTGTCTGTCTGTCTGTCTGTCTGTCTGTCTGTCTGTCTGTCTGTCTGTCTGTCTGTCTGTCTGTCTGTCTGTCTGTCTGTCTGTCTGTCTGTCTGTCTGTCTGTCTGTCTGTCTGTCTGTCTGTCTGTCTGTCTGTCTGTCTGTCTGTCTGTCTGTCTGTCTGTCTGTCTGTCTGTCTGTCTGTCTGTCTGTCTGTCTGTCTGTCTGTCTGTCTGTCTGTCTGTCTGTCTGTCTGTCTGTCTGTCTGTCTGTCTGTCTGTCTGTCTGTCTGTCTGTCTGTCTGTCTGTCTGTCTGTCTGTCTGTCTGTCTGTCTGTCTGTCTGTCTGTCTGTCTGTCTGTCTGTCTGTCTGTCTGTCTGTCTGTCTGTCTGTCTGTCTGTCTGTCTGTCTGTCTGTCTGTCTGTCTGTCTGTCTGTCTGTCTGTCTGTCTGTCTGTCTGTCTGTCTGTCTGTCTGTCTGTCTGTCTGTCTGTCTGTCTGTCTGTCTGTCTGTCTGTCTGTCTGTCTGTCTGTCTGTCTGTCTGTCTGTCTGTCTGTCTGTCTGTCTGTCTGTCTGTCTGTCTGTCTGTCTGTCTGTCTGTCTGTCTGTCTGTCTGTCTGTCTGTCTGTCTGTCTGTCTGTCTGTCTGTCTGTCTGTCTGTCTGTCTGTCTGTCTGTCTGTCTGTCTGTCTGTCTGTCTGTCTGTCTGTCTGTCTGTCTGTCTGTCTGTCTGTCTGTCTGTCTGTCTGTCTGTCTGTCTGTCTGTCTGTCTGTCTGTCTGTCTGTCTGTCTGTCTGTCTGTCTGTCTGTCTGTCTGTCTGTCTGTCTGTCTGTCTGTCTGTCTGTCTGTCTGTCTGTCTGTCTGTCTGTCTGTCTGTCTGTCTGTCTGTCTGTCTGTCTGTCTGTCTGTCTGTCTGTCTGTCTGTCTGTCTGTCTGTCTGTCTGTCTGTCTGTCTGTCTGTCTGTCTGTCTGTCTGTCTGTCTGTCTGTCTGTCTGTCTGTCTGTCTGTCTGTCTGTCTGTCTGTCTGTCTGTCTGTCTGTCTGTCTGTCTGTCTGTCTGTCTGTCTGTCTGTCTGTCTGTCTGTCTGTCTGTCTGTCTGTCTGTCTGTCTGTCTGTCTGTCTGTCTGTCTGTCTGTCTGTCTGTCTGTCTGTCTGTCTGTCTGTCTGTCTGTCTGTCTGTCTGTCTGTCTGTCTGTCTGTCTGTCTGTCTGTCTGTCTGTCTGTCTGTCTGTCTGTCTGTCTGTCTGTCTGTCTGTCTGTCTGTCTGTCTGTCTGTCTGTCTGTCTGTCTGTCTGTCTGTCTGTCTGTCTGTCTGTCTGTCTGTCTGTCTGTCTGTCTGTCTGTCTGTCTGTCTGTCTGTCTGTCTGTCTGTCTGTCTGTCTGTCTGTCTGTCTGTCTGTCTGTCTGTCTGTCTGTCTGTCTGTCTGTCTGTCTGTCTGTCTGTCTGTCTGTCTGTCTGTCTGTCTGTCTGTCTGTCTGTCTGTCTGTCTGTCTGTCTGTCTGTCTGTCTGTCTGTCTGTCTGTCTGTCTGTCTGTCTGTCTGTCTGTCTGTCTGTCTGTCTGTCTGTCTGTCTGTCTGTCTGTCTGTCTGTCTGTCTGTCTGTATGTCTGTATGTCTGTATGTCTGTATGTCTGTCTGTCTGTCTGTCTGTCTGTCTGTCTGTCTGTCTGTCTGTCTGTCTGTCTGTCTGTCTGTCTGTCTGTCTGTCTGTCTGTCTGTCTGTCTGTCTGTCTGTCTGTCTGTCTGTCTGTCTGTCTGTCTGTCTGTCTGTCTGTCTGTCTGTCTGTCTGTCTGTCTGTCTGTCTGTCTGTCTGTCTGTCTGTCTGTCTGTCTGTCTGTCTGTCTGTCTGTCTGTCTGTCTGTCTGTCTGTCTGTCTGTCTGTCTGTCTGTCTGTCTGTCTGTCTGTCTGTCTGTCTGTCTGTCTGTCTGTCTGTCTGTCTGTCTGTCTGTCTGTCTGTCTGTCTGTCTGTCTGTCTGTCTGTCTGTCTGTCTGTCTGTCTGTCTGTCTGTCTGTCTGTCTGTCTGTCTGTCTGTCTGTCTGTCTGTCTGTCTGTCTGTCTGTCTGTCTGTCTGTCTGTCTGTCTGTCTGTCTGTCTGTCTGTCTGTCTGTCTGTCTGTCTGTCTGTCTGTCTGTCTGTCTGTCTGTCTGTCTGTCTGTCTGTCTGTCTGTCTGTCTGTCTGTCTGTCTGTCTGTCTGTCTGTCTGTCTGTCTGTCTGTCTGTCTGTCTGTCTGTCTGTCTGTCTGTCTGTCTGTCTGTCTGTCTGTCTGTCTGTCTGTCTGTCTGTCTGTCTGTCTGTCTGTCTGTCTGTCTGTCTGTCTGTCTGTCTGTCTGTCTGTCTGTCTGTCTGTCTGTCTGTCTGTCTGTCTGTCTGTCTGTCTGTCTGTCTGTCTGTCTGTCTGTCTGTCTGTCTGTCTGTCTGTCTGTCTGTCTGTCTGTCTGTCTGTCTGTCTGTCTGTCTGTCTGTCTGTCTGTCTGTCTGTCTGTCTGTCTGTCTGTCTGTCTGTCTGTCTGTCTGTCTGTCTGTCTGTCTGTCTGTCTGTCTGTCTGTCTGTCTGTCTGTCTGTCTGTCTGTCTGTCTGTCTGTCTGTCTGTCTGTCTGTCTGTCTGTCTGTCTGTCTGTCTGTCTGTCTGTCTGTCTGTCTGTCTGTCTGTCTGTCTGTCTGTCTGTCTGTCTGTCTGTCTGTCTGTCTGTCTGTCTGTCTGTCTGTCTGTCTGTCTGTCTGTCTGTCTGTCTGTCTGTCTGTCTGTCTGTCTGTCTGTCTGTCTGTCTGTCTGTCTGTCTGTCTGTCTGTCTGTCTGTCTGTCTGTCTGTCTGTCTGTCTGTCTGTCTGTCTGTCTGTCTGTCTGTCTGTCTGTCTGTCTGTCTGTCTGTCTGTCTGTCTGTCTGTCTGTCTGTCTGTCTGTCTGTCTGTCTGTCTGTCTGTCTGTCTGTCTGTCTGTCTGTCTGTCTGTCTGTCTGTCTGTCTGTCTGTCTGTCTGTCTGTCTGTCTGTCTGTCTGTCTGTCTGTCTGTCTGTCTGTCTGTCTGTCTGTCTGTCTGTCTGTCTGTCTGTCTGTCTGTCTGTCTGTCTGTCTGTCTGTCTGTCTGTCTGTCTGTCTGTCTGTCTGTCTGTCTGTCTGTCTGTCTGTCTGTCTGTCTGTCTGTCTGTCTGTCTGTCTGTCTGTCTGTCTGTCTGTCTGTCTGTCTGTCTGTCTGTCTGTCTGTCTGTCTGTCTGTCTGTCTGTCTGTCTGTCTGTCTGTCTGTCTGTCTGTCTGTCTGTCTGTCTGTCTGTCTGTCTGTCTGTCTGTCTGTCTGTCTGTCTGTCTGTCTGTCTGTCTGTCTGTCTGTCTGTCTGTCTGTCTGTCTGTCTGTCTGTCTGTCTGTCTGTCTGTCTGTCTGTCTGTCTGTCTGTCTGTCTGTCTGTCTGTCTGTCTGTCTGTCTGTCTGTCTGTCTGTCTGTCTGTCTGTCTGTCTGTCTGTCTGTCTGTCTGTCTGTCTGTCTGTCTGTCTGTCTGTCTGTCTGTCTGTCTGTCTGTCTGTCTGTCTGTCTGTCTGTCTGTCTGTCTGTCTGTCTGTCTGTCTGTCTGTCTGTCTGTCTGTCTGTCTGTCTGTCTGTCTGTCTGTCTGTCTGTCTGTCTGTCTGTCTGTCTGTCTGTCTGTCTGTCTGTCTGTCTGTCTGTCTGTCTGTCTGTCTGTCTGTCTGTCTGTCTGTCTGTCTGTCTGTCTGTCTGTCTGTCTGTCTGTCTGTCTGTCTGTCTGTCTGTCTGTCTGTCTGTCTGTCTGTCTGTCTGTCTGTCTGTCTGTCTGTCTGTCTGTCTGTCTGTCTGTCTGTCTGTCTGTCTGTCTGTCTGTCTGTCTGTCTGTCTGTCTGTCTGTCTGTCTGTCTGTCTGTCTGTCTGTCTGTCTGTCTGTCTGTCTGTCTGTCTGTCTGTCTGTCTGTCTGTCTGTCTGTCTGTCTGTCTGTCTGTCTGTCTGTCTGTCTGTCTGTCTGTCTGTCTGTCTGTCTGTCTGTCTGTCTGTCTGTCTGTCTGTCTGTCTGTCTGTCTGTCTGTCTGTCTGTCTGTCTGTCTGTCTGTCTGTCTGTCTGTCTGTCTGTCTGTCTGTCTGTCTGTCTGTCTGTCTGTCTGTCTGTCTGTCTGTCTGTCTGTCTGTCTGTCTGTCTGTCTGTCTGTCTGTCTGTCTGTCTGTCTGTCTGTCTGTCTGTCTGTCTGTCTGTCTGTCTGTCTGTCTGTCTGTCTGTCTGTCTGTCTGTCTGTCTGTCTGTCTGTCTGTCTGGCTGTCTGTCTGTCTGGCTGTCTGTCTGTCTGTCTGTCTGTCTGTCTGTCTGTCTGTCTGTCTGTCTGTCTGTCTGTCTGTCTGTCTGTCTGTCTGTCTGTCTGTCTGTCTGTCTGTCTGTCTGTCTGTCTGTCTGTCTGTCTGTCTGTCTGTCTGTCTGTCTGTCTGTCTGTCTGTCTGTCTGTCTGTCTGTCTGTCTGTCTGTCTGTCTGTCTGTCTGTCTGTCTGTCTGTCTGTCTGTCTGTCTGTCTGTCTGTCTGTCTGTCTGTCTGTCTGTCTGTCTGTCTGTCTGTCTGTCTGTCTGTCTGTCTGTCTGTCTGTCTGTCTGTCTGTCTGTCTGTCTGTCTGTCTGTCTGTCTGTCTGTCTGTCTGTCTGTCTGTCTGTCTGTCTGTCTGTCTGTCTGTCTGTCTGTCTGTCTGTCTGTCTGTCTGTCTGTCTGTCTGTCTGTCTGTCTGTCTGTCTGTCTGTCTGTCTGTCTGTCTGTCTGTCTGTCTGTCTGTCTGTCTGTCTGTCTGTCTGTCTGTCTGTCTGTCTGTCTGTCTGTCTGTCTGTCTGTCTGTCTGTCTGTCTGTCTGTCTGTCTGTCTGTCTGTCTGTCTGTCTGTCTGTCTGTCTGTCTGTCTGTCTGTCTGTCTGTCTGTCTGTCTGTCTGTCTGTCTGTCTGTCTGTCTGTCTGTCTGTCTGTCTGTCTGTCTGTCTGTCTGTCTGTCTGTCTGTCTGTCTGTCTGTCTGTCTGTCTGTCTGTCTGTCTGTCTGTCTGTCTGTCTGTCTGTCTGTCTGTCTGTCTGTCTGTCTGTCTGTCTGTCTGTCTGTCTGTCTGTCTGTCTGTCTGTCTGTCTGTCTGTCTGTCTGTCTGTCTGTCTGTCTGTCTGTCTGTCTGTCTGTCTGTCTGTCTGTCTGTCTGTCTGTCTGTCTGTCTGTCTGTCTGTCTGTCTGTCTGTCTGTCTGTCTGTCTGTCTGTCTGTCTGTCTGTCTGTCTGTCTGTCTGTCTGTCTGTCTGTCTGTCTGTCTGTCTGTCTGTCTGTCTGTCTGTCTGTCTGTCTGTCTGTCTGTCTGTCTGTCTGTCTGTCTGTCTGTCTGTCTGTCTGTCTGTCTGTCTGTCTGTCTGTCTGTCTGTCTGTCTGTCTGTCTGTCTGTCTGTCTGTCTGTCTGTCTGTCTGTCTGTCTGTCTGTCTGTCTGTCTGTCTGTCTGTCTGTCTGTCTGTCTGTCTGTCTGTCTGTCTGTCTGTCTGTCTGTCTGTCTGTCTGTCTGTCTGTCTGTCTGTCTGTCTGTCTGTCTGTCTGTCTGTCTGTCTGTCTGTCTGTCTGTCTGTCTGTCTGTCTGTCTGTCTGTCTGTCTGTCTGTCTGTCTGTCTGTCTGTCTGTCTGTCTGTCTGTCTGTCTGTCTGTCTGTCTGTCTGTCTGTCTGTCTGTCTGTCTGTCTGTCTGTCTGTCTGTCTGTCTGTCTGTCTGTCTGTCTGTCTGTCTGTCTGTCTGTCTGTCTGTCTGTCTGTCTGTCTGTCTGTCTGTCTGTCTGTCTGTCTGTCTGTCTGTCTGTCTGTCTGTCTGTCTGTCTGTCTGTCTGTCTGTCTGTCTGTCTGTCTGTCTGTCTGTCTGTCTGTCTGTCTGTCTGTCTGTCTGTCTGTCTGTCTGTCTGTCTGTCTGTCTGTCTGTCTGTCTGTCTGTCTGTCTGTCTGTCTGTCTGTCTGTCTGTCTGTCTGTCTGTCTGTCTGTCTGTCTGTCTGTCTGTCTGTCTGTCTGTCTGTCTGTCTGTCTGTCTGTCTGTCTGTCTGTCTGTCTGTCTGTCTGTCTGTCTGTCTGTCTGTCTGTCTGTCTGTCTGTCTGTCTGTCTGTCTGTCTGTCTGTCTGTCTGTCTGTCTGTCTGTCTGTCTGTCTGTCTGTCTGTCTGTCTGTCTGTCTGTCTGTCTGTCTGTCTGTCTGTCTGTCTGTCTGTCTGTCTGTCTGTCTGTCTGTCTGTCTGTCTGTCTGTCTGTCTGTCTGTCTGTCTGTCTGTCTGTCTGTCTGTCTGTCTGTCTGTCTGTCTGTCTGTCTGTCTGTCTGTCTGTCTGTCTGTCTGTCTGTCTGTCTGTCTGTCTGTCTGTCTGTCTGTCTGTCTGTCTGTCTGTCTGTCTGTCTGTCTGTCTGTCTGTCTGTCTGTCTGTCTGTCTGTCTGTCTGTCTGTCTGTCTGTCTGTCTGTCTGTCTGTCTGTCTGTCTGTCTGTCTGTCTGTCTGTCTGTCTGTCTGTCTGTCTGTCTGTCTGTCTGTCTGTCTGTCTGTCTGTCTGTCTGTCTGTCTGTCTGTCTGTCTGTCTGTCTGTCTGTCTGTCTGTCTGTCTGTCTGTCTGTCTGTCTGTCTGTCTGTCTGTCTGTCTGTCTGTCTGTCTGTCTGTCTGTCTGTCTGTCTGTCTGTCTGTCTGTCTGTCTGTCTGTCTGTCTGTCTGTCTGTCTGTCTGTCTGTCTGTCTGTCTGTCTGTCTGTCTGTCTGTCTGTCTGTCTGTCTGTCTGTCTGTCTGTCTGTCTGTCTGTCTGTCTGTCTGTCTGTCTGTCTGTCTGTCTGTCTGTCTGTCTGTCTGTCTGTCTGTCTGTCTGTCTGTCTGTCTGTCTGTCTGTCTGTCTGTCTGTCTGTCTGTCTGTCTGTCTGTCTGTCTGTCTGTCTGTCTGTCTGTCTGTCTGTCTGTCTGTCTGTCTGTCTGTCTGTCTGTCTGTCTGTCTGTCTGTCTGTCTGTCTGTCTGTCTGTCTGTCTGTCTGTCTGTCTGTCTGTCTGTCTGTCTGTCTGTCTGTCTGTCTGTCTGTCTGTCTGTCTGTCTGTCTGTCTGTCTGTCTGTCTGTCTGTCTGTCTGTCTGTCTGTCTGTCTGTCTGTCTGTCTGTCTGTCTGTCTGTCTGTCTGTCTGTCTGTCTGTCTGTCTGTCTGTCTGTCTGTCTGTCTGTCTGTCTGTCTGTCTGTCTGTCTGTCTGTCTGTCTGTCTGTCTGTCTGTCTGTCTGTCTGTCTGTCTGTCTGTCTGTCTGTCTGTCTGTCTGTCTGTCTGTCTGTCTGTCTGTCT
Source organism: Pegoplata infirma (assembly GCA_963921195.1). Taxonomy (NCBI): domain Eukaryota; kingdom Metazoa; phylum Arthropoda; class Insecta; order Diptera; family Anthomyiidae; genus Pegoplata; species Pegoplata infirma. The sequence goes on along the minus strand of CAWUER010000689.1, from coordinate 59,293 downwards.
GTCTGTCTGTCTGTCTGTCTGTCTGTCTGTCTGTCTGTCTGTCTGTCTGTCTGTCTGTCTGTCTGTCTGTCTGTCTGTCTGTCTGTCTGTCTGTCTGTCTGTCTGTCTGTCTGTCTGTCTGTCTGTCTGTCTGTCTGTCTGTCTGTCTGTCTGTCTGTCTGTCTGTCTGTCTGTCTGTCTGTCTGTCTGTCTGTCTGTCTGTCTGTCTGTCTGTCTGTCTGTCTGTCTGTCTGTCTGTCTGTCTGTCTGTCTGTCTGTCTGTCTGTCTGTCTGTCTGTCTGTCTGTCTGTCTGTCTGTCTGTCTGTCTGTCTGTCTGTCTGTCTGTCTGTCTGTCTGTCTGTCTGTCTGTCTGTCTGTCTGTCTGTCTGTCTGTCTGTCTGTCTGTCTGTCTGTCTGTCTGTCTGTCTGTCTGTCTGTCTGTCTGTCTGTCTGTCTGTCTGTCTGTCTGTCTGTCTGTCTGTCTGTCTGTCTGTCTGTCTGTCTGTCTGTCTGTCTGTCTGTCTGTCTGTCTGTCTGTCTGTCTGTCTGTCTGTCTGTCTGTCTGTCTGTCTGTCTGTCTGTCTGTCTGTCTGTCTGTCTGTCTGTCTGTCTGTCTGTCTGTCTGTCTGTCTGTCTGTCTGTCTGTCTGTCTGTCTGTCTGTCTGTCTGTCTGTCTGTCTGTCTGTCTGTCTGTCTGTCTGTCTGTCTGTCTGTCTGTCTGTCTGTCTGTCTGTCTGTCTGTCTGTCTGTCTGTCTGTCTGTCTGTCTGTCTGTCTGTCTGTCTGTCTGTCTGTCTGTCTGTCTGTCTGTCTGTCTGTCTGTCTGTCTGTCTGTCTGTCTGTCTGTCTGTCTGTCTGTCTGTCTGTCTGTCTGTCTGTCTGTCTGTCTGTCTGTCTGTCTGTCTGTCTGTCTGTCTGTCTGTCTGTCTGTCTGTCTGTCTGTCTGTCTGTCTGTCTGTCTGTCTGTCTGTCTGTCTGTCTGTCTGTCTGTCTGTCTGTCTGTCTGTCTGTCTGTCTGTCTGTCTGTCTGTCTGTCTGTCTGTCTGTCTGTCTGTCTGTCTGTCTGTCTGTCTGTCTGTCTGTCTGTCTGTCTGTCTGTCTGTCTGTCTGTCTGTCTGTCTGTCTGTCTGTCTGTCTGTCTGTCTGTCTGTCTGTCTGTCTGTCTGTCTGTCTGTCTGTCTGTCTGTCTGTCTGTCTGTCTGTCTGTCTGTCTGTCTGTCTGTCTGTCTGTCTGTCTGTCTGTCTGTCTGTCTGTCTGTCTGTCTGTCTGTCTGTCTGTCTGTCTGTCTGTCTGTCTGTCTGTCTGTCTGTCTGTCTGTCTGTCTGTCTGTCTGTCTGTCTGTCTGTCTGTCTGTCTGTCTGTCTGTCTGTCTGTCTGTCTGTCTGTCTGTCTGTCTGTCTGTCTGTCTGTCTGTCTGTCTGTCTGTCTGTCTGTCTGTCTGTCTGTCTGTCTGTCTGTCTGTCTGTCTGTCTGTCTGTCTGTCTGTCTGTCTGTCTGTCTGTCTGTCTGTCTGTCTGTCTGTCTGTCTGTCTGTCTGTCTGTCTGTCTGTCTGTCTGTCTGTCTGTCTGTCTGTCTGTCTGTCTGTCTGTCTGTCTGTCTGTCTGTCTGTCTGTCTGTCTGTCTGTCTGTCTGTCTGTCTGTCTGTCTGTCTGTCTGTCTGTCTGTCTGTCTGTCTGTCTGTCTGTCTGTCTGTCTGTCTGTCTGTCTGTCTGTCTGTCTGTCTGTCTGTCTGTCTGTCTGTCTGTCTGTCTGTCTGTCTGTCTGTCTGTCTGTCTGTCTGTCTGTCTGTCTGTCTGTCTGTCTGTCTGTCTGTCTGTCTGTCTGTCTGTCTGTCTGTCTGTCTGTCTGTCTGTCTGTCTGTCTGTCTGTCTGTCTGTCTGTCTGTCTGTCTGTCTGTCTGTCTGTCTGTCTGTCTGTCTGTCTGTCTGTCTGTCTGTCTGTCTGTCTGTCTGTCTGTCTGTCTGTCTGTCTGTCTGTCTGTCTGTCTGTCTGTCTGTCTGTCTGTCTGTCTGTCTGTCTGTCTGTCTGTCTGTCTGTCTGTCTGTCTGTCTGTCTGTCTGTCTGTCTGTCTGTCTGTCTGTCTGTCTGTCTGTCTGTCTGTCTGTCTGTCTGTCTGTCTGTCTGTCTGTCTGTCTGTCTGTCTGTCTGTCTGTCTGTCTGTCTGTCTGTCTGTCTGTCTGTCTGTCTGTCTGTCTGTCTGTCTGTCTGTCTGTCTGTCTGTCTGTCTGTCTGTCTGTCTGTCTGTCTGTCTGTCTGTCTGTCTGTCTGTCTGTCTGTCTGTCTGTCTGTCTGTCTGTCTGTCTGTCTGTCTGTCTGTCTGTCTGTCTGTCTGTCTGTCTGTCTGTCTGTCTGTCTGTCTGTCTGTCTGTCTGTCTGTCTGTCTGTCTGTCTGTCTGTCTGTCTGTCTGTCTGTCTGTCTGTCTGTCTGTCTGTCTGTCTGTCTGTCTGTCTGTCTGTCTGTCTGTCTGTCTGTCTGTCTGTCTGTCTGTCTGTCTGTCTGTCTGTCTGTCTGTCTGTCTGTCTGTCTGTCTGTCTGTCTGTCTGTCTGTCTGTCTGTCTGTCTGTCTGACAGACAAAAAAATAAAAGATTGAGACTTTATCTTTCCTCTGGAACCAAATGTTAGACAATCGGGCTGGTCTTACAGAGATATATGCATTTATGCAAAGTTTTTTTTTTCATTTTTATGAGAAACCCATTTAAGGTTTTTTGGAGACCCTCATTTTTAAATTGCTATAACTCGGTAAATAATGATCCGATTTTGACTCTATAAAAACTAGAAGGCATAAGTATATTAGCTTTATCATGACAGAAAAAAATTAAGACTATCGGACTAGTATGAACAGATATTTATGCATTCATATCAAAAATATTTTCGGGTTACTTGTAATAACTTGAAATTGCTATATCAAGGTTACCATTATATCGATTTCAATTGCCTTTGCACGAATTTAAATCTTTTTCAATAAAGTTTAAATAGAATAAAAGAGATTGCTCGATTTTAAATTTTTAAAAAAATTTATTTTTTCAAAATGATAAACTTGTAATTTTTCGTAGTCTGGAGACCTTTTACTTTCAACGGCTGTATCTCTGCAACTATTGCTCCGATTTTGTCAAAATAACAAAAAAATAAAAGATTGAGACTTTATCTTTCCTCCGGAACTAAATGTGAGACAATCGGGCTGGTACTTACAGAGATATATGCATTTATGCAAAGTTTTTTTTTTCATTTTTATGAGAAACCCATTATTTAAGGTTTTTTGGAGACCCTCATTTTTAAATTGCTATAACTCGGTAAATAATGATCCGATTTTGACTCTATAAAAACTAGAAGGCATAAGTATATTAGCTTTATCATGACAGAAAAAAATAAAGACTATCGGACTAGTATTAACAGATATTTATGCATTCATATCAAAAATATTTTCGGGTTACTTGTAATAACTTGAAATGGCTAATCAAGGTTACCATTATATTGATTTCAAATGCCTTTGCACGAATTTAAATCTTTTTCAATAAAGTTTAATTCGAATAAAAGAGATTGCTCGATTTTAAATTTTTAAAAAAATTTATTTTTTCAAAAATGATAAACTTGTAATTTTTCGTAGTCTGGAGACCTTTTACTTTCAACGGCTGTATCTCTGCAACAATTGCTCCGATTTTGTCAAAATAACAAAAAAATAAAAGATTGAGACTTTATCTTTCCTCTGGAACCAAATGTGAGACAATCGGGCTGGTACTTACAGAGATATATGCATTTATGCAAAGTTTTTTTTTTCATTTTTATGAGAAACCCATTATTTAAGGTTTTTTGGAGACCCTCATTTTTAAATTGCTATAACTCGGTAAATAATGATGCGATTTTGACTCTATAAAAACTAGAATGCATAAGTATATTAGCTTTATCATGACAGAAAAAATTTAAGACTATCAGACTAGTATTAACAGATATTTATGCATTCATATCAAAAATATTTTCGGGTTACTTGTAATAACTTGAAATGGCTATATCAAGGTTACCATTATATCGATTTCAAATGCCTTTGCACGAATTTAAATCTTTTTCAATAAAGTTTAAATAGAATAAAAGAGATTGCTCGATTTAAAATTTTTAAAAAAAAATATTTTTTCAAAAATGATAAACTTGTAATTTTTCGTAGTCTGGAGACCTTTTACTTTCAACGGCTGTATCTCTGCAACTATTGCTCCGATTTTGTCAAAATAACAAAAAAATAAAAGATTGAGACTTTATCTTTCCTCTGGAACCAAATGTGAGACAATCGGGCTGGTACTTACAGAGATATATGCATTTATGCAAAGTTTTTTTTTTCATTTTTATGAGAAACCCATTATTTAAGGTTTTTTGGAGACCCTAATTTTTAAATTGCTATAACTCGGTAAATAATGATCCGATTTTGACTCTATAAAAACTAGAATGCATAAGTATATTAGCTTTATCATGACAGAAAAATCTGGAGACCTTTTACTTTCAACGGCTGTATCTCTGCAACTATTGCTCCGATTTTGTCACAATAACAAAAAAATAAAAGATTGAGACTTTATCTTTCCTCTGGAACTAAATGTGAGACAATCGGGCTGGTACTTATAGAGATATATGCATTTATGCAAAGTTTTTTTTTTTCATTTTTATGAGAAACCCATTATTTAAGGTCTCTTGGAGACCCTCATTTTTAAATTGCTATTACTCGGTAAATAATGATCCGATTTTGACTCTATAAAAACTAGAATGCATAGGTATATTAGCTTTATCATGACAGAAAAAAATTAAGACTATCGGACTAGTATTAACAGATATTTATGAATTCATATCAAAAATATTTTCGGGTTACTTGTAATAACTTGAAATGGCTATATCAAGGTTACCATTATATCGATTTCAAATGCCTTTGCACGAATTTAAATCTTTTTCAATAAAGTTTAAATAGAATAAAAGAGATTGCTCGATTTTAAATTTTTAAAAAAATTTATTTTTTCAAAAATGATAAACTTGTAATTTTTCGTAGTCTGGAGACCTTTTACTTTCAACGGCTGTATCTCTGCAACTATTGCTCCGATTTTGTCAAAATAACAAAAATATAAAAGATTGAGACTTTATCTTTCCTCTGGAACCAAATGTGAGACAATCGGGCTGGTACTTACAGAGATATATGCATTTATGCAAAGTTTTTTTTTCATTTTTATGAGAAACCCATTATTTAAGGTTTCTTGGAGACCCTCATTTTTAAATTGCTATAACTCGGTAAATAATGATCCGATTTTGACTCTATAAAAACTAGAATGCATAAGTATATTAGCTTTATCATGACAGAAAAAATTAAGACTATCGGACTAGTATTAACAGATATTTATGCATTCATATCAAAAATATTTTCGGGTTACTTGTAATAACTTGAAATGGCTATATCAAGGTTACCATTATATCGATTTCAAATGCCTTTGCACTAATTTAAATCTTTTTCAATAAAGTTTAAATAGAATAAAAGAGATTGCTCGATTTTAAATTTTTAAAAAAAAATATTTTTTCAAAAATTATAAACTTGTAATTTTTCGTAGTCTGGAGACCTTTTACTTTCAACGGCTGTATCTCTGCAACTATTGCTCCGATTTTGTCAAAAATAACAAAAAAATAAAAGATTGAGACTTTATCTTTCCTCTGGAACCAAATGTGAGACAATCGGGCTGGTACTTACAGAGATATATGCATTTATGCAAAGTTTTTTTTTCATTTTTATGAGAAACCCATTATTTAAGGTTTTTTGGAGACCCTCATTTTTAAATTGCTATAACTCGGTAAATAATGATCCGATTTTGACTCTATAAAAACTAGAATGCATAGGTATATTAGCTTTATCATGACAAAAAAAAATTAAGACTATCGGACTAGTATTAACAGATATTTATGAATTCATATCAAAAATATTTTCGGGTTACTTGTAATAACTTGAAATGGCTATATCAAGGTTACCATTATATCGATTTCAAATGCCTTTGCACGAATTTAAATCTTTTTCAATAAAGTTTAATTCGAATAAAAGAGATTGCTCGATTTTAAATCTTTAAAAAAAAATATTTTTCCAAAAATGATAAACTTGTAATTTTTCGTAGTCTGGAGACCTTTTACTTTCAACGGCTGTATCTCTGCAACTATTGCTCCGATTTTGTCAAAATAACAAAAAAATAAAAGATTGAGACTTTATCTTTCCTCTGGAACCAAATGTGAGACAATCGGGCTGGTACTTACAGAGATATATGCATTTATGCAAAGTTTTTTTTTCATTTTTATGAGAAACCCATTATTTAAGGTTTTTTGGAGACCCTCATTTTTAAATTGCTATAACTCGGTAAATAATGATCCGATTTTGACTCTATAAAAACTAGAATGCATAAGTATATTAGCTTTATCATGACAGAAAAAATTTAAGACTATCAGACTAGTATTAACAGATATTTATGCATTCATATCAAAAATATTTTCGGGTTACTTGTAATAACTTGAAATGGCTATATCAAGGTTACCATTCTATCGTTTTCTAATGCCTTTGCACGAATTTAAATCTTTTTCAATAAAGTTTAAATAGAATAAAAGAGATTGCTCGATTTTAAATTTTTAAAAAAAATTATTTTTTCAAAAATTATAAACTTGTAATTTTTCGTAGTCTGGAGACCTTTTACTTTCAACGGCTGTATCTCTGCAACTATTGCTCCGATTTTGTCAAAATAACAAAAAAATAAAAGATTGAGACTTTATCTTTCCTCTGGAACCAAATCGGGTTACTTGTAATAACTTGAAATGGCTATATCAAGGTTACCATTCTATCGTTTTCTAATGCCTTTGCACGAATTTAAATCTTTTTCAATAAAGTTTAAATAGAATAAAAGAGATTGCTCGATTTTAAATTTTTAAAAAAAATTATTTTTTCAAAAATGATAAACTTGTAATTTTTCGTAGTCTGGAGACCTTTTACTTTCAACGGCTGTATCTCTGCAACTATTGCTCCGATTTTGTCAAAATAACAAAAAAATAAAAGATTGAGACTTTATCTTTCCTCTGGAACCAAATGTGAGACAATCGGGCTGGTACTTACAGAGATATATGCATTTATGCAAAGTTTTTTTTTCATTTTTATGAGAAACCCATTATTTAAGGTTTTTTGGAGACCCTCATTTTTAAATTGCTATAAATCGGTAAATAATGATCCGATTTTGACTCTATAAAAACTAGAATGCATAAGTATATTAGCTTTATCATGACAGAAAAAAATTAAGACTATCGGACTAGTATTAACAGATATTTATGCATTCATATCAAAAATATTTTCGGGTTACTTGTAATAACTTGAAATGGCTATATCAAGGTTACCATTATATCGATTTCAAATGCCTTTGCACGAATTTAAATCTTTTTCAATAAAGTTTAATTCGAATAAAAGAGATTGCTCGATTTTAAATCTTTAAAAAAAATTATTTTTTCAAAAATGATAAACTTGTAATTTTTCGTAGTCTGGAGACCTTTTACTTTCAACGGCTGTATCTCTGCAACTATTGCTCCGATTTTGTCAAAATAACAAAAAAATAAAAGATTGAGACTTTATCTTTCCTCTGGAACCAAATGTGAGACAATCGGGCTGGTACTTACAGAGATATATGCATTTATGCAAAGTTTTTTTTTCATTTTTATGAGAAACCCATTATTTAAGGTTTTTTGGAGACCCTCATTTTTAAATTGCTATAACTCGGTAAATAATGATCCGATTTTGACTCTATAAAAACTAGAATGCATGAGTATATTAGCTTTATCATGACAGAAAAAATTTAAGACTATCAGACTAGTATTAACAGATATTTATGCATTCATATCAAAAATATTTTCGGGTTACTTGTAATAACTTGAAATGGCTATATCAAGGTTACCATTATATCGATTTCAAATGCCTTTGCACGAATTTAAATCTTTTTCAATAAAGTTTAAATAGAATAAAAGAGATTGCTCGATTTTAAATTTTTAACAAGTAGAAAAGTTAAATTCGACTTTGCCGAATCTATGAATACCCTCCACAATGCATTTTTTTAAAGGGTAGTACATTTTTTAACGTGAAAAAATTAACAATTTTGATTAGAAATATTTTATTTTGAGTAAAAAACTCTTTTTTTGTCATTTAAAAAAAAAAATTACTAATTTTTTTTTTTGAGTGTAAAATTTTTTTCGAGTGTAATGTTTTTTTTACTGTAAAAATATTTCTGAGTGAATGCACGTACGTATGAACACAAAATATTGTCCTTTTTGTAAAAAAAAAAAACTAAATTTTTTTTTGTGTAAATTTTTTTGAGTGTAAAATTTTTTTTGAGTGTAAAATTTTTTTTGAGTGTAAAATTTTTTTCGAGTGTAATTTTTAAGTTAGCATTGCTTTTAAAACTAAACAAGTTTAAAAAGCATTGCTTTAAAATTAAACAAGTTTGAAAAGCATTGTTTAGTTACCACCAATGCTTTTAAAACTTGTTAAAACACGTGGCATTTTAGATGAAACTAATCTGAAATTCAGGGTTTTCCTTATAACTTTTGAACCACTGGACCGATTGAGCTGAAATTTAAAACCAAACAGACCCGGGGAACGGCAAAAATACATGCAAAGCTTCAGTAGTCTCATTATTGTCTTTCGAAAGTTATCGTGTTTTTTATGCTGTAAATTCGCGAAACACCCTTGCCGAAATTTTCTCTTTTGCTCATAACTTTTAAACCACTGGACCGATTTGGCTGGATTGCAATACCAACCTGACCAGGTAAATGACAAACATATATGCCAAACTTCAGTAGCCTCTGCAAAGTCTTTCAAAAGTTAGCGTGTTTTCTACGGACGGACAGACAGACAGACAGACAGACGGACGGACGGACGGACGGACATCGCTAGATCGACTTAAAATCGATCGAGGATCATAAATATATATACTTTATGGGGTCCTAGACCAATATTTCGAGGTGTTACAAACGGAATGACAAACTTATATATACCCTCTATCACTAGAGTGGAGGGTATAAAAAAATTTATTTTTTCAAAAATGATAAACTTGTAATTTTTCGTAGTCTGGAGACCTTTTACTTTCAACGGCTGTATCTCTGCAACTATTGCTCCGATTTTGTCAAAATAACAAAAAAATAAAAGATTGAGACTTTATCTTTCCTCTGGAACCAAATGTGAGACAATCGGGCTGGTACTTACAGAGATATATGCATTTATGCAAAGTTTTTTTTTCATTTTTATGAGAAACCCATTATTTAAGGTTTTTTGGAGACCCTCATTTTTAAATTGCTATAACTCGGTAAATAATGATGCGATTTTGACTCTATAAAAACTAGAATGCATAAGTATATTAGCTTTATCATGACAGAAATTTAAGACTATCAGACTAGTATTAACAGATATTTATGCATTCATATCAAAAATATTTTCGGGTTACTTGTAATAACTTGAAATGGCTATATCAAGGTTACCATTCTATCGTTTCTAATGCCTTTGCACGAATTTAAATCTTTTTCAATAAAGTTTAAATAGAATAAAAGAGATTGCTCGATTTTAAATTTTTAAAAAAATTTATTTTTTCAAAAATGATAAACTTGTAATTTTTCGTAGTCTGTATCTCTGCAACTATTGCTCCGATTTTGTCAAAATAACAAAAAAATAAAAGATTGAGACTTTATCTTTCCTCTGGAATAGGGTTACCAGATTTGAAACATGGAATAACAGTACATTTGGTCTCAAAAAACAGTACATTGCAAATAAAAACAGTACTTTTTTAAAAGTCTTATTTTATATCAAACTACAAAAACTTAGCCCTTTTACCTTGATTTCAAACAGATCTCTGCCAAAACGAGCATAAAAGGTTGTTAACAGAACGGTGGAACATTTTAGGTAAACTGTCTCAAATTTATTCTACTTTTTTTTATCAGTGTTGAAAAAAATTGCAATTGACTTTTGAAAAAATCCATAAAACAGTGTATTAAATTAAACACGACTTTAAAATGCAAACGCGAAAACGGTATTATTACACTCAAACAAAGGCCTAACTAAATTTTGGGAAAATATTTTTTTTTTCACAATTTAGTAAAATTTAATAAAATTTTTAAATTTCTTTGACATAATTTGCAACCAATTAGTTCATTATATTTATCTTTTTAGAATTGATAAAGTTTTTTCTTCAGGTTTAGTAAATTTTACGCAATTTAACGAAATTTTTTTTTTTTCAAAAAATGTTTCAAAAATTTCAAAAACTAGCCAGAAAGAGCAAAAAAGTGTTAATTTTCGATTCTAAAAATCTCTAAAGAATCTCCGCCGGTCCTCTTTCAATGTATGGACTCCTCAATTTGAATCTAAAAATTTGGGCGTTCCTCATTTCTCAGAAAATATTGCCGAAACAAAAAAAATTTCAAATACATTTTTGTAGTTCTTTACACGACCGTTTTAAACCCTCCGTGTAATAGTTTTTTAGTTATCCTTTAAGATTCTAAAGACCCTTTTGGGCCCTTAAATTCCCGTATCCTAAAAACTAAGCAAGGTAGAGCGAAAAGGGCAAAGATGTTGAATCAAAACTTATGACGATCCTTAATAGACCCAATGGGACTGGGCCTAAGGTGGTCTGGACCCATGGGTTCCGAACCTAATGGGGTCTGCCCGCAATCGGAACTTTCAATAGGATGTACTCAATAAAATAAATTTTTTCCCATTTTCTAGTTTTTTCTTTTTCTTATTTTTCAGAAAAATTTAGATAAAAAGAAGGAAAACATGGAAATGGAGCTAAATCATTATTGAATTTAGTTAAGTTTTCCACTTTTTAAATAATTTTTCTTTTTGAGTGTGGTATAAAATTAAATTGCATTTAGCTCCTTTTTAAAAATTGAATTAAAATTTTGTCAAATAAGAAACATTTTTCGAAAAATGTTACATTTTGGTGATAAGTATCAAAAAACAGTACAAATACAGTACACGCTTTAAAAAACAGTACTTTTGCGTACTGTTTTAGGTGCTGTGCATAAAACAGTACTTTTTATAAAAAACAGTACATGTACTGTTTAAAACAGTACGAATGGCAACCCTACTCTGGAACCAAATGTGAGACAATCGGGCTGGTACTTACAGAGATATATGCATTTATGCAAAGTTTTATTTTCATTTTTATGAGAAACCCATTATTTAAGGTTTTTTGGAGACCCTCATTTTAAATTGCTATAACTCGGTAAATAATGATCCGATTTTGACTCTATAGAAACTAGAATGCATAAGTATATTAGCTTTATCATGACAGAAAAAAATTAAGACTATCAGACTAGTATTAACAGATATTTATGCACTCATATCAAAAATATTTTCGGGTTACTTGTAATAACTTGAAATGGCTATATCAAGGTTACCATTATATCGATTTCAAATGCCTTTGCACGAATTTAAATCTTTTTCAATAAAGTTTAAATAGAATAAAAGAGATTGCTCGATTTTAAATTTTTTAAAAAATTTATTTTTTCAAAAATGATAAACTTGTAATTTTTCGTAGTCTGGAGACCTTTTACTTTCAACGGCTGTATCTCTGCAACTATTGCTCCGATTTTGTCACAATAACAAAAAAATAAAAGATTGAGACTTTATCTTTCCTCTGGAACCAAATGTGAGACAATCGGGCTGGTACTTATAGAGATATATGCATTTATGCAAAGTTTTTTTTTCATTTTTATGAGAAACCCATTATTTAAGGTTTTTTGGAGACCCTCATTTTTAAATTGCTATAACTCGGTAAATAATGATGCGATTTTGACTCTATAAAAACTAGAATGCATAAGTATATTAGCTTTATCATGACAGAAAAAATTTAAGACTATCAGACTAGTATTAACAGATATTTATGCATTTATATCAAAAATATTTTCGGGTTACTTGTAATAACTTGAAATGGCTATATCAAGGTTACCATTATATCGATTTCGAATGCCTTTGCACGAATTTAAATCTTTTTCAATAAAGTTTAATTCGAATAAAAGAGATTGCTCGATTTTAAATTTTAAAAAAAAAATATTTTTTCAAAAATGATAAACTTGTAATTTTTCGTAGTCTGGAGACCTTTTACTTTCAACGGCTGTATCTCTGCAACTATTGCTCCGATTTTGTCACAATAACAAAAAAATAAAAGATTGAGACTTTATCTTTCCTCTGGAACCAAATGTGAGACAATCGGGCTGGTACTTACAGAGATATATGTATTTATGCAAAGTTTTTTTTTTCATTTTTATGAGAAACCCATTATTTAAGATTTTTTGGAGACCCTCATTTTTAAATTGCTATAACTCGGTAAATAATGATCCGATTTTGACTCTATAAAAACTAGAAGGCATAAGTATATTAGCTTTTTTTTATTTTTTTTTTTTTACGAACGGTCCCACCTCACACTTACCCGCCCCAACCGACCGAGAGGGCTCGTTCCCATGACGGGGGAACACGTACACACCATGGTCCGAACCATAGCGGATTAGGCTGGATAAGTAAGGATAGTAATAAACCAACTACAAACTCTCAGTCATCAGTCGGTTTAGTATATGGACACTAAATACATTTATATACAATTACTACAACTACAGATAATTTTGTATTAATAATCATAAATTAACTATAAACGTTCAAAGAAATTAAAATAATCATCGTCACGCAATCTATTCAAATATGTCAAAATAGTTGATTTCACAAGAGCATAATTCTCCGAAAAGTCAACAAACCTGTATAACGAGTTAAAATCAGTACACATCCTACGAATAGGATCTGCACACGCATAATTCGTGCGACAAATATCAATATAAAGAAAGCTGTAATATCTAGTAGGCCGAAAAGGGACGTTAAAAAACAACTTCCCAACAAGAAATTCAGAATTAACTTCGCCCTTAATAATCTTCAAAATAAACACAGTATTTAACATAATACGTCTACTCTTCAGAGTAGGAAGTTTTATCAACGCCAATCTTGCATTATATGATGGAAGATTGCTATAGTCCGGACCCCAGTTGAGGTTCCTAAGACAAAAAAGTAAAAATTGTTTCTGTACGGATTCAATCATATCACTATGAACTGCATAATATGGATCCCAAACAATACAACCAAATTCCAAAATTGGTCTTACCAATGAAGTAAATAATTGCCTCGTTATATAGGGGTCAGAAAATTCCTTCGCCCAGCGTTTCATGAATCCAAGAACACCATAGGCCTTATTTACCATAGTCTCCACATGCGCATTAAAAGTCAACTTTCTATCTAAAAGAATACCAAGATCCAAAATAGAATCAACCGATTCCAAAATTGAACCATTTAATAAGTACTGAGAAGTCAAAAACTTCGACCTAGCAAATGTCATGTGCTTACACTTTTTCAAGTTCAGCTCCATGAGATTACAATCGCACCAATTGTAAAATCTATTCAAGTCATGCTGCAGCAATACCTGTCCAACAGGAGAACTGTAAGACAGAAAAAGCTTAACATCATCAGCAAACATCAAAATATTAGAATGAATAATAGAAGATGGGAGATCATTTATAAACAACAAGAATAGGATAGGACCGAGATGACTGCCCTGTGGGACACCAGAAGCAACACTTATAAATCTAGAATGTGTCTGCCTAAAAAGAACGCATTGCTCACGATTTCTCAAATATGAAGATAACCATTTCAATACGATACCATTAAATCCAATTACACTCAACTTATATAGCAAAAGATTATGGTTGACCTTATCAAATGCTTTACTGAAGTCAGTATAAATCGCATCAGTCTGTAGACCTGAAGTAAAACCACTAATGATATTAGTAGAAAATTGAAGCAAATTAGTATTAGTCGATCGACCCTTACGAAAACCATGTTGACATGGCACTAAAATTGAAGATACATGGTAGGACACAATATCAGTGACAAGTTTCTCAAATAGTTTAGGAATTGCACTCAATTTAGCAATTCCCCGATAATTTGAAACGTTCACAACACTTCCAGATTTATGTAGCGGAATTAAAAAGGATTTCTTCCAAAATGAAGGAAAGTAACCCATTTTCAATGAAGAGTTAAACAAAAAGGTCAATGGGGCTGACAGAGTCCCCGAGCAAAATTTTAAAACAGAGGCCGGAACCCCATCGGGACCAGCGCTATACGTAATCCTTAACTTTCCAAAAAGCAGTGAAACAAAATTTCATAAAACATATTCAACCTTTTATCAAAATCACGCACCCCTTCAATATCAGTGCAAAATGCCGACCAATTAACATTTGAAAGAAGCGAATCTAACTTCGCAATATTCGCGCGCTCAAAACAAAAAACTTTTCTGTGAGACGAAACAGATAATGGCAAAGTCCCAAAAGGAAACGAATAAGTAATACCTAGAGTTGGGTGATAACAATCCTCAGGAGTTGATACGGGATCAACTCTACTCACCTCACATAACGATGGGTCATTAACTAAAACTAAGTCCAAAGTTCTACGTTTGGAATTTAAAACATAATTCAATTGAAATAAATTTAAATCAGTCAGTGGAGATAAAAATTTTAGCGAAATATCATCTGAAGTCAATGGAATTAATGACTGTGTATCAGGCAAAGAATGCCATGAGACGTAAGGTAAATTAAAATCACCTAAAACAATTATAGAATCAGTATTCTTCATCCTAGAAACAACAAATCCAATAGCATCCAAATGAGTGTCATAAACTAATGAATCAGACAGAGGAGGAATATAAGAACAAGTAACAAAAATAGATTTCTGCCCAAATTTGATACTAACTGCAACAAACTCTATTTTCACGAATTTATCAGATACAATTTCCTCCGATGGTAAACAGCTTTTTACAGCTATTAAAACACCGCCACCCTTTTTTATCTTTTCAATCTTCTCAGTCTTTTTAATTTTGTCAACGTTCCGAACTTTCCCAACACCACTTATATTTGAATTACCAACAACCTCTTCGCATACGCGGTCTTTCCTATAAATCCTAAAATCATTACACAAAATCTCAGAATTTAATATCCTACCATTTAACCACGTTTCCGTAAATGTGATTACCTGGTAGTCAAAATTAAAACTGTCCACAAACAACCTAGTCAATTTAGTGTTCAAGCCCCTAACATTCTGGTAGCATATGCCCAAAGCACTATTAACACTAATCAGTTTTTGGAAGCCGTATCCGCTACAGATGATAGACTAACCACCTTCCTGTCTCTACCATAGTCGCGAAAAACAAACTCCTTAACAAATGCGCCCTGAGGCCAAAAATCCTTCTTCATAATGATCTCAAATATTTCATCAGAGACCACTATCTTAAAGGACGACAACCTATCTGAGTAATTTCCCTTCATTTTAAAGGGAGATATCAAACCATCTACATCAATTCTCGACTTAATATAAAATTTCACCTCCTCGACCGTCGTATCCGGCAATAAGCGGGAAACAAAAACTGTCTTTCTCGGGGGAACAACAGCCAAGTCCCTAGGCCTAGAGCCAGATGGTAGAGGATCAGCTAGTGGAACAACAGAAGGTGTTACAACAGAAGATTGTTCACCTAAAGTTGGTACACCAGAAATCCGACCCGAAGAAAGTAGTAAACCAGAAGTAGTACCAGCCGCCTCAGCAAGACCTAATGCATCAGTATCCATAGGTTCCTCTGCAGCACGTGCTACAACCTCTGCAAAACTCCGAGAGCCAATTGGAGAACCATTTGACTCCGCACCCGAAATACCCTGCGATAGATCTTTCTCAGCCGGTAAAGCTGAGGAAGATTCCTTAACCGGGTCATCCGAAGTCGTTATGGACTTCGTTGGTACTTCCCCATCAGAAACACTCGGAAGTGGACCCTCCTCAATTGGCTTGATTGAAGATGTGCCCGAATCCGAACCATCTGATGACGGAACAGAGTTTGCCGGTTTCTTACGCCTCGGAGAGGGAACGGATGCCGCCATCGACACCTTATCCAACTCCACGTACTCGGAAACCATAGCCCCGAACTTATTAAAGCGTACGACAATATCAGAGAGATCATTGCCGAGCTTCAATATTTCGGAGTTTACGCCCTTGAAAAATCTAAAAAAATCTACACTAACTTTTCTACACTTCACACAACGCCAATGAATACCATCCTTTTTCAAGATATCAGCATCACGGCCCGTAAGACCAGCACACGCTACATGGCAACACCCTTCACACAACCAACAAGAAATCATTCGTGCAGGTTTAGTGATAGTACAAAACATACTTAAGCACTTGAAATTCTCCATCACCAATAAATTAATAAAATTAGTTACAAAAATTCACAAAAAATTCACAAAAATTTAAAATAGTTTAAATGAAAATAAAATTTGACCTTACTTATCCAGAATGTACTGTAAAAAAAATAAATAAGTAGTTATTTACAATACACTGTATTGGCAACGTTTAAAAACAAATAAAGCACAAAAGGGAATGCAAATTATAACAACAAACACAGTACATAAAAAACAGCAACAGTATTTTAATATTATTTTAATACACTGATTTACTGTCGAAAATATATTTTAATTTGTATAAAAAACACAATAAACACTAATAAAACTTTTTAGTATTGTAACTAAAACACTTTTTACAATAATAATTAATTTAAAACACAAAAATTTAATTATTCTCTAAGCGACCGATATTAACACAACTTATCATGCACAATACAGAGTTGCCAATGATGACAGAAAAAAATTAAGACTATCGGACTAGTATTAACAGATATTTATGCATTCATATCAAAAATATTTTCGGGTTACTTGTAATAACTTGAAATGGCTATATCAAGGTTACCATTATTTCGATTTCAAATGCCTTTGCACGAATTTAAATCTTTTTCAATAAAGTTTAAATAGAATAAAAGAGATTGCTCGATTTTAAATTTTTAAAAAAATTTATTTTTTCAAATATGATAAACTTGTAATTTTTCGTAGTCTGGAGACCTTTTACTTTCAACGGCTGTATCTCTGCAACTATTGCTCCGATTTTGTCAAAATAACAAAAAAATAAAAGATTGAGACTTTATCTTTCCTCTGGAACCAAATGTGAGACAATCGGGCTGGTACTTACAGAGATATATGCATTTATGCAAAGTTTTTTTTTCATTTTTATAAGAAACACATTATTTAAGGTTTCTTGGAGACCCTCATTTTTAAATTGCTATAACTCGGTAAATAATGATGCGATTTTGACTCTATAAAAACTAGAATGCATAAGTATATTAGCTTTATCATGACAGAAAAAAATTAAGACTATCGGACTAGTACTAACAGATATTTATGCATTCATATCAAAAATATTTTCGGGTTACTTGTAATAACTTGAAATGGCTATATCAAGGTTACCATTATTTCGATTTCAAATGCCTTTGCACGAATTTAAATCTTTTTCAATAAAGTTTAAATAGAATAAAAGAGATTGCTCGATTTTAAATTTTTAAAAAAATTTATTTTTTCAAAAATGATAAACTTGTAATTTTTCGTAGTCTGGAGACCTTTTACTTTCAACGGCTGTATCTCTGCAACTATTGCTCCGATTTTGTCAAAATAACAAAAAAATAAAAGATTGAGACTTTATCTTTCCTCTGGAACCAAATGTGAGACAATCGGGCTGGTACTTACAGAGATATATGCATTTATGCAAAGTTTTTTTTTCATTTTTATGAGAAACCCATTATTTAAGGTTTCTTGGAGACCCTCATTTTTAAATTGCTATAACTCGGTAAATAATGATCCGATTTTGACTCTATAAAAACTAGAATGCATAAGTATATTAGCTTTATCATGACAGAAAAAAATTAAGACTATCGGACTAGTATTAACAGATATTTATGCATTCATATCAAAAATATTTTCGGGTTACTTGTAATAACTTGAAATGGCTATATCAAGGTTACCATTATATCGCTTTCAAATGCCTTTGCACGAATTTAAATCTTTTTCAATAAAGTTTAAATAGAATAAAAGAGATTGCTCGATTTTAAATTTTTAAAAAAATTTATTTTTTCAAAAATGATAAACTTGTAGTTTTTCGTAGTCTGGAGACCTTTTACTTTCAACGGCTGTATCTCTGCAACTATTGCTCCGATTTTGTCAAAATAACAAAAAAATAAAAGATTGAGACTTTATCTTTCCTCTGGAACCAAATGTGAGACAATCGGGCTGGTACTTACAGAGATATATGCATTTATGCAAAGTTTTTTTTTTCATTTTTATGAGAAACCCATTATTTAAGGTTTTTTTGAGACCCTCATTTTTAAATTGCTATAACTCGGTAAATAATGATCCGATTTTGACTCTATAAAAACTAGAATGCATAAGTATATTAGCTTTATCATGACAGAAAAAATTTAAGACTATCAGACTAGTATTAACAGATATTTATGCATTCATATCAAAAATATTTTGGGTTACTTGTAATAACTTGAAATGGCTATATCAAGGTTACCATTATATCGATTTCAAATGCCTTTGCACGAATTTAAATCTTTTTCAATAAAGTTTAAATAGAATAAAAGAGATTGCTCGATTTTAAATTTTTAAAAAAATTTATTTTTTCAAAAATGATAAACTTGTAATTTTTACGTAGTCTGGAGACCTTTTACTTTCAACGGCTGTATCTCTGCAACTATTGCTCCGATTTTGTCACAATAACAAAAAAATAAAAGATTGAGACTTTATCTTTCCTCTGGAACCAAATGTGAGACAATCCGGCTGGTACTTACAGAGATATATGCATTTATGCAAAGTTTTTTTTTTTCATTTTTATGAGAAACCCATTATTTAAGGTTTTTTTGGAGACCCTCATATTTAAATTGCTATAACTCGGTAAATAATGATCCGATTTTGACTCTATAAAAACTAGAATGCATAAGTATATTAGCTTTATCATGACAGAAAAAAATTAAGACTATCGGACTAGTATTAACAGATATTTATGCATTCATATCAAAAATATTTTCGGGTTACTTGTAATAACTTGAAATGGCTATATCAAGGTTACCATTATTTCGATTTCAAATGCCTTTGCACGAATTTAAATCTTTTTCAATAAAGTTTAAATAGAATAAAAGAGATTGCTCGATTTTAAATTTTTAAAAAAATTTATTTTTTCAAATATGATAAACTTGTAATTTTTCGTAGTCTGGAGACCTTTTACTTTCAACGGCTGTATCTCTGCAACTATTGCTCCGATTTTGTCAAAATAACAAAAAAATAAAAGATTGAGACTTTATCTTTCCTCTGGAACCAAATGTGAGACAATCGGGCTGGTACTTACAGAGATATATGCATTTATGCAAAGTTTTTTTTTCATTTTTATAAGAAACACATTATTTAAGGTTTCTTGGAGACCCTCATTTTTAAATTGCTATAACTCGGTAAATAATGATGCGATTTTGACTCTATAAAAACTAGAATGCATAAGTATATTAGCTTTATCATGACAGAAAAAAATTAAGACTATCGGACTAGTATTAACAGATATTTATGCATTCATATCAAAAATATTTTCGGGTTACTTGTAATAACTTGAAATGGCTATATCAAGGTTACCATTATTTCGATTTCAAATGCCTTTGCACGAATTTAAATCTTTTTCAATAAAGTTTAAATAGAATAAAAGAGATTGCTCGATTTTAAATTTTTAAAAAAATTTATTTTTTCAAAAATGATAAACTTGTAATTTTTCGTAGTCTGGAGACCTTTTACTTTCAACGGCTGTATCTCTGCAACTATTGCTCCGATTTTGTCAAAATAACAAAAAAATAAAAGATTGAAACTTTATCTTTCCTCTGGAACCAAATGTGAGACAATCGGGCTGGTACTTACAGAGATATATGCATTTATGCAAAGTTTTTTTTTCATTTTTATGAGAAACCCATTATTTAAGGTTTCTTGGAGACCCTCATTTTTAAATTGCTATAACTCGGTAAATAATGATCCGATTTTGACTCTATAAAAACTAGAATGCATAAGTATATTAGCTTTATCATGACAGAAAAAAATTAAGACTATCGGACTAGTATTAACAGATATTTATGCATTCATATCAAAAATATTTTCGGGTTACTTGTAATAACTTGAAATGGCTATATCAAGGTTACCATTATATCGCTTTCAAATGCCTTTGCACGAATTTAAATCTTTTTCAATAAAGTTTAAATAGAATAAAAGAGATTGCTCGATTTTAAATTTTTAAAAAAAATTATTTTTTCAAAAATGATAAACTTGTAATTTTTCGTAGTCTGGAGACCATTTACTTTCAACGGCTGTATCTCTGCAACTATTGTTCCGATTTTGTCAAAATAACAAAAAAATAAAAGATTGAGACTTTATCTTTCCTCTGGAACCAAATGTGAGACAATCGGGCTGGTACTTACAGAGATATATGCATTTATGCAAAGTTTTTTTTTTCATTTTTATGAGAAACCCATTATTTAAGGTTTTTTGGAGACCCTCATTTTTAAATTGCTATAACTCGGTAAATAATGATCCGATTTTGACTCTTTAAAAACTAGAATGCATAAGTATATTAGCTTTATCATGACAGAAAAAATTTAAGACTATCAGACTAGTATTAACAGATATTTATGCATTCATATCAAAAATATTTTCGGGTTACTTGTAATAACTTGAAATGGCTATATCAAGGTTACCATTACATCGATTTCAAATGCCTTTGCACGAATTTAAATCTTTTTTAATAAAGTTTAAATAGAATAAAAGAGATTGCTCGATTTTAAATTTTTAAAAAAATTTATTTTTTCAAAAATGATAAACTTGTAATTTTTCGTAGTCTGGAGACCTTTTACTTTCAACGGCTGTATCTCTGCAACTATTGCTCCGATTTTGTCAAAATAACAAAAAAATAAAAGATTGAGACTTTATCTTTCCTCTGGAACCAAATGTGAGACAATCGGGCTGGTACTTACAGAGATATATGCATTTATGCAAAGTTTTTTTTTCATTTTTATGAGAACCCATTATTTAAGGTTTTTTGGAGACCCTCATTTTTAAATTGCTATAACTCGGTAAATAATGATGCGATTTTGACTCTATAAAAACTAGAATGCATAAGTATATTAGCTTTATCATGACAGAAAAAATTTAAGACTATCAGACTACTATTAACAGATATTTATGCATTCATATCAAAAATATTTTCGGGTTACTTGTAATAACTTGAAATGGCTATATCAAGGTTACCATTCTATCGTTTTCTAACGCCTTTGCACGAATTGAAATCTTTTTCAATAAAGTTTAAATAGAATAAAAGAGATTGCTCGATTTTAAATTTTTAAAAAAATTTATTTTTTCAAAAATGATAAACTTGTAATTTTTCGTAGTCTGGAGACCTTTTACTTTCAACGGCTGTATCTCTGCAACTATTGCTCCGATTTTGTCAAAATAACAAAAAAATAAAAGATTGAGACTTTATCTTTCCTCTGGAACCAAATGTGAGACAATCGGGCTGGTACTTACAGAGATATATGCATTTATGCAAAGTTTTTTTTTCATTTTTATGAGAAACCCATTATTTAAGGTTTTTTGGAGACCCTCATTTTTAAATTGCTATAACTCGGTAAATAATGATCCGATTTTGACTCTATAAAAACTAGAATGCATAAGTATATTAGCTTTATCATGACAGAAAAAATTTAAGACTATCAGACTAGTATTAACAGATATTTATGCATTCATATCAAAAATATTTTCGGGTTACTTGTAATAACTTGAAATGGCTATATCAAGGTTACCATTATATCGATTTCAAATGCCTTTGCACGAATTTAAATCTTTTTCAATAAAGTTTAAATAGAATAAAAGAGATTGCTCGATTTTAAATTTTTAAAAAAATTTATTTTTTCAAAAATGATAAACTTGTAATTTTTCGTAGTCTGGAGACCTTTTACTTTCAACGGCTGTATCTCTTCAACTATTGCTCCGATTTTGTCAAAATAACAAAAAAATAAAAGATTGAGACTTTATCTTTCCGATTTTTGTCAAAATAACAAAAAAATAAAAGATTGAGACTTTATCTTTCCTCTGGAACCAAATGTGAGACAATCGGGCTGGTACTTACAGAGATATATGCATTTATGCAAAGTTTTTTTTTCATTTTTATGAGAAACCCATTATTTAAGGTTTTTTGGAGACCCTCATTTTTAAATTGCTATAACTCGGTAAATAATGATCCGATTTTGACTCTATAAAAACTAGAATGCATAAGTATATTAGCTTTATCATGACAGAAAAAAATTAAGACTATCACACTAGTATTAACAGATATTTATGCATTCATATCAAAAATATTTTCGGGTTACTTGTAATAACTTGAAATGGCTATATCAAGGTTACCATTATATCGATTTCAAATGCCTTTGCACGAATTTAAATCTTTTTCAATAAAGTTTAAATAGAATAAAAGAGATTGCTCGATTTTAAATTTAAAAAAAAAAATATTTTTTCAAAAATGATAAACTTGTAATTTTTCGTAGTCTGGAGACCTTTTACTTTCAACGGCTGTATCTCTGCAACTATTGCTCCGATTTTGTCAAAATAACAAAAAAATAAAAGATTGAGACTTTATCTTTCCTCTGGAACCAAATGTGAGACAATCGGGCTGGTACTTACAGAGATATATGCATTTATGCAAAGTTTTTTTTTTCATTTTTATGAGAAACCCATTATTTAAGGTTTTTTGGAGACCCTCATTTTTAAATTGCTATAACTCGATAAATAATGATCCGATTTTGACTCTATAAAAACTAGAATGCATAAGTATATTAGCTTTATCATGACAGAAAAAATTTAAGACTATCAGACTAGTATTAACAAAAATATTTATGCATTCATATCAAAAATATTTTCGGGTTACTTGTAATAACTTGAAATGGCTATATCAAGGTTACCATTATATCGATTTCAAATGCCTTTGCACGAATTTAAATCTTTTTCAATAAAGTTTAAATAGAATAAAAGAGATTGCTCGATTTTAAATTTTTAAAAAAAATTATTTTTTCAAAAATGATAAACTTGTAATTTTTCGTAGTCTGGAGACCTTTTACTTTCAACGGCTGTATCTCTGCAACTATTGCTCCGATTTCGTCAAAATAACAAAAAATAAAAGATTGAGACTTTATCTTTTCTCTGGAACCAAATGTGAGACAATCGGGCTGGTACTTACAGAGATATATGCATTTATTCAAAGTTTTTTTTTCATTTTTATGAGAAACCCATTATTTAAGGTTTTTTGGAGACCCTCATTTTTAAATTGCTATAACTCGGTAAATAATGATCCGATTTTGACTCTATAAAAACTAGAATGCATAAGTATATTAGCTTTATCATGACAGAAAAAATTTAAGACTATCAGACTAGTATTAACAGATATTTATGCATTCATATCAAAAATATTTTCGGGTTACTTGTAATAACTTGATATGGCTATATCAAGGTTACCATTCTATCGTTTTCTAATGCCTTTGCACGAATTTAAACCTTTTTTAATAAAGTTTAAATAGAATAAAAGAGATTGCTCGATTTTAAATTTTTAAAAAAATTAATTTTTTCAAAAATGATAAACTTGTAATTTTTCGTAGTCTGGAGACCTTTTACTTTCAACGGCTGTATCTCTGCAACTATTGCTCCGATTTTGTCAAAATAACAAAAAAATAAAAGATTGAGTCTTTATCTTTCCTCTGGAACCAAATGTGAGACAATCGGGCTGGTACTTACAGAGATATATGCATTTATGCAAAGTTTTTTTTTTTCATTTTTATGAGAAACCCATTATTTAAGGTTTCTTGGAGATCCTCATTTTTAAATTGCTATAACTCGGTAAATAATGATCCGATTTTAACTCTATAAAAACTAGAATGCATAAGTATATTAGCTTTATCATGACAGAAAAAATTTAAGACTATCAGACTAGTATTAACAGATATTTATGCATTCATATCAAAAATATTTTCGGGTTACTTGTAATAACTTGAAATGGCTATATCAAGGTTACCATTATATCGAGTTCAAATGCCTTTGCACGAATTTAAATCTTTTTCAATAAAGTTTAAATAGAATAAAAGAGATTGCTCGATTTTAAATTTTTAAAAAAATTTATTTTTTCAAAAATGATAAACTTGTAATTTTTCGTAGTCTGGAGACCTTTTATTTTCAACGGCTGTATCTCTTCAACTATTGCTCCGATTTTGTCAAAATAACAAAAAAATAAAAGATTGAGACTTTATCTTTCCTCTGGAACCAAATGTGAGACAATCGGGCTGGTACTTACAGAGATATATGCATTAATGCAAAGTTTTTTTTTTCATTTTTATGAGAAACCCATTATTTAAGGTTTTTTGGAGACCCTCATTTTTAAATTGCTATAACTCGGTAAATAATGATCCGATTTTGACTCTATAAAAACTAGAATGCATAAGTATATTAGCTTTATCATGACAGAAAAAAATTAAGACTATCGGACTAGTATTAACAGATATTTATGCATTCATATCAAAAATATTTTCGGGTTACTTGTAATAACTTGAAATGGCTATATCAAGGTTACCATTATATCGATTTCAAATGCCTTTGCACGAATTTAAATCTTTTTCAATAAAGTTTAAATAGAATAAAAGAGATTGCTCGATTTTAAATTTTTAAAAAAATTTTTTTTTTCAAAAATGATAAACTTGTAATTTTTCGTAGTCTGGAGACCTTTTACTTTCAACGGCTGTATCTCTTCAACTATTGCTCCGATTTTGTCAAAATAACAAAAAAATAAAAGATTGAGACTTTATCTTTCCTCTGGAACCAAATGTGAGACAATCGGGCTGGTACTTACAGAGATATATGCATTTATGCAAAGTTTTTTTTTCATTTTTATGAGAAACCCATTATTTAAGGTTTTTTGGAGACCCTCATTTTTAAATTGCTATAACTCGGTAAATAATGATCCGATTTTGACTCTATAAAAACTAGAATGCATAAGTATATTAGCTTTATCATGACAGAAAAAAATTAAGACTATCAGACTAGTATTAACAGATATTTATGCATTCATATCAAAAATATTTTCGGGTTAC
The DNA here is from genome assembly GCA_963921195.1 of Pegoplata infirma. Classification (NCBI taxonomy): domain Eukaryota; kingdom Metazoa; phylum Arthropoda; class Insecta; order Diptera; family Anthomyiidae; genus Pegoplata; species Pegoplata infirma. Next base: position 34,177 of record CAWUER010000689.1, on the reverse strand, counting down.
TTGTAATAACTTGAAATGGCTATATCAAGGTTACCATTCTATCGATTTCAAATGCCTTTGCACGAATTTAAATCTTTTTCAATAAAGTTTAAATAGAATAAAAGAGATTGCTCGATTTTAAATTTTTAAAAAAATTAATTTTTTCAAAAATGATAAACTTGTAATTTTTCGTAGTCTGGAGACCTTTTACTTTCAACGGCTGTATCTCTGCAACTATTGCTCCGATTTTGTCAAAATAACAAAAAAATAAAAGATTGAGACTTTATCTTTCCTCTGGAACCAAATGTGAGACAATCGGGCTGGTACTTACAGAGATATATGCATTTATGCAAAGTTTTTTTTTCATTTTTATGAGAAACCCATTATTTAAGGTTTCTTGGAGACCCTCATTTTTAAATTGCTATAACTCGGTAAATAATGATCCGATTTTGACTCTATAAAAACTAGAATGCATAAGTATATTAGCTTTATCATGACAGAAAAAATTTAAGACTATCAGACTAGTATTAACAGATATTTATGCATTCATATCAAAAATATTTTCGGGTTACTTGTAATAACTTGAAATGGCTATATCAAGGTTACCATTATATCGAGTTCAAATGCCTTTGCACGAATTTAAATCTTTTTCAATAAAGTTTAAATAGAATAAAAGAGATTGCTCGATTTTAAATTTTTAAAAAAAATTTATTTTTTCAAAAATGATAAACTTGTAATTTTTCGTAGTCTGGAGACCTTTTATTTTCAACGGCTGTATCTCTTCAACTATTGCTCCGATTTTGTCAAAATAACAAAAAAATAAAAGATTGAGACTTTATCTTTCCTCTGGAACCAAATGTGAGACAATCGGGCTGGTACTTACAGAGATATATGGGGCATTCCATGCCAAATCACTCACTTTTAGGCCCGACCCCCTTCGATTAATTTTATTTTTGGATATGTTTTAGTACGTATTAAATGCAACTTGCAGCCAAATTTTCAGCCTTTTATACCAAGGTGGTGTTGAGTAATCAATTTTTCAAAATGGCGATTTTTTCCAAAAAATGAAAAAATTTAAATTTTCAATCAATTTTGACCAGTAAAAAATATAGATATTTTAAAAAAAGTTGGACAACGTTTTGTTGGTATTTAAATGTAGTTTTAGAAAAAAAATGTTAAAAAATTATTCGAAGTAATTATCACTTATTTTTTGACGTTTAAAAATTAAAATCGACTTTTTGAAAAAGTCCGAAACCTTCGATTTTTTTGTAAAAAACTAAAAGAATTCTACTCTAAATTATGCAACTTTTAAGCCATAACTCGAGATGTGATCACAATTCTTTCTATTTTTTTTTTAATTTTTAAAATTGCACCTTTTATGTTTTGGCTCTGATTTATTTTATATGGAGCTCCAAAAAAAAAAAAAATGGTAGATACTGACCCTAACTTACCCTAAATATATTCATTTGGAGGTAAATATACGTCTCACAAAAATTTGGGACGATCGGACATGTGTAAGGCGCTTAGCATGGTCCTTGAAGTTTAAAAAACGGATTACAAGGAAAAATATGATTTTTTTTCTGTTTTCGCAATTTCTTTGGTATTTTAAGTTAAGTTTTAATTCAAGTGATTACAGAATTATGATGTTGAGTAAAATGCCTTTCTAATAAGGTACTAAAAACTAAAATCGGTTGAAAATCAGCCAAGTTATTACAACTTCCCCAGGCATCTAGCGTGTGCCATACAACTTGATTAAAAAATTCGAGGCCCTTTTTTTAAATTTATTGAAATTTTCTACTGTAATAACATTTTTTCATTATTCATGTTTCAGTGTAATATTTTTTTGACTTTTCCAAATTTTAAAACAATAAAAATATTTTTTTTTTTTTAAATAGAGATTTCAAAAGGGTGTGGAAAATGCAGGCATTTTTAGCACTAATTTAAAAAATGTTAGCAAAACACAATATGAAAAATACTTGTCATCTAATAACATTTGAACTTGAAGAATAAAAAAATGTTATTACAGTAGAAAATTTCAATGAATTTCAAAAATCGGATTGTATTGATTAATCAAGTTGTCTGCCACACGTTAGATGCCTGGGGAAGTTGTAATAACTTGGCTGATTTTAAACCGATTTCGGTTTTTATGACCTTAATAGAGAGACATTTTACTCTACATTTCAATTCTGTAACCATTTGAATTCAAAATTAACTTAAAATACCAAAAAAATTAAGAAAACAGAAAAAAATGCATATTTTCCCTTGTAATCCGATTTTCAAACTTCAAAGCCGATGCGGCACGCCTTACCCATGTCCGATCATCCTAAAATTTTCTGAGACGTATTTTTACACCCATGTTAATATATCTAGGGGAAGTTACGGTCAATATTTACCAAATTATTTTTTTTGGAGCACCATATAAAATAAACCGGAGTCAAAAAAAAAAAAAGTGCAATTTTCAAATTTGAATAAAAATAGAACGAATTACGATCACATCTCGAATTATGACTTAAAAGTTGCGTAATTTAGAGTAGAATTTTTTGACATTTTTAAAAAAAAATCGAAGGTTTCGGACTTTTTCAAAAAGTCGATTTTAATTTTTATACGATAAAAAACAAGTGATAGTTACTTCGAATAATTTTTCATATTTTTTTTTCTAAAACTACATTTAACTACCAACAAAATGTTGTCCATCTTTTTTTAATATATCTATATTTTTTACTGGTCAAAATTGATTGAAAATTTAAATTTTTTCATTTTTTGGAAAAAATCGCCATTTTGAAAAATTGATTACTCAACACCACCTTGGTATAAAAGGCTGAAAATTTGGCTGGAAGTTGCATTTAATACGTACTAAAACATATCCAAAAATAAAATTAATCGAAGGGGGTCGGGCCTAAAAGTGAGTGATTTGGCATGGAATGCCCCATATGCATTAATGCAAAGTTTTTTTTTTCATTTTTATGAGAAACCCATTATTTAAGGTTTTTTGGAGACCCTCATTTTTAAATTGCTATAACTCGGTAAATAATGATCCGATTTTGACTCTATAAAAACTAGAATGCAAAAGTATATTAGCTTTATCATGACAGAAAAAAATTAAGACTATCGGACTAGTGTTAACAGATATTTATGCATTCATATCAAAAATATTTTCGGGTTACTTGTAATAACTTGAAATGGCTATATCAAGGTTACCATTATATCGATTTCAAATGCCTTTGCACGAATTTAAATCTTTTTCAATAAAGTTTAAATAGAATAAAAGAGATTGCTCGATTTTAAATTTTTAAAAAAATTTATTTTTTCAAAAATGATAAACTTGTAATTTTTCGTAGTCTGGAGACCTTTTACTTTCAACGGCTGTATCTCTTCAACTATTGCTCCGATTTTGTCAAAATAACAAAAAAATAAAAGATTGAGACTTTATCTTTCCGATTTTTGTCAAAATAACAAAAAATAAAAGATTGAGACTTTATCTTTCCTCTGGAACCAAATGTGAGACAATCGGGCTGGTACTTACAGAGATATATGCATTTATGCAAAGTTTTTTTTTCATTTTTATGAGAAACCCATTATTTAAGGTTTTTTGGAGACCCTCATTTTTAAATTGCTATAACTCGGTAAATAATGATCCGATTTTGACTCTATAAAAACTAGAATGCATAAGTATATTAGCTTTATCATGACAGAAAAAAATTAAGACTATCGGACTAGTATTAACAGATATTTATGCATTCATATCAAAAATATTTTCGGGTTACTTGTAATAACTTGAAATGGCTATATCAAGGTTACCATTATTTCGATTTCAAATGCCTTTGCACGAATTTAAATCTTTTTCAATAAAGTTTAAATAGAATAAAAGAGATTGCTCGATTTTAAATTTTTAAAAAAATTTATTTTTTCAAATATGATAAACTTGTAATTTTTCGTAGTCTGGAGACCTTTTACTTTCAACGGCTGTATCTCTGCAACTATTGCTCCGATTTTGTCAAAATAACAAAAAAATAAAAGATTGAGACTTTATCTTTCCTCTGGAACCAAATGTGAGACAATCGGGCTGGTACTTACAGAGATATATGCATTTATGCAAAGTTTTTTTTTCATTTTTATAAGAAACACATTATTTAAGGTTTCTTGGAGACCCTCATTTTTAAATTGCTATAACTCGGTAAATAATGATGCGATTTTGACTCTATAAAAACTAGAATGCATAAGTATATTAGCTTTATCATGACAGAAAAAAATTAAGACTATCGGACTAGTATTAACAGATATTTATGCATTCATATCAAAAATATTTTCGGGTTACTTGTAATAACTTGAAATGGCTATATCAAGGTTACCATTATTTCGATTTCAAATGCCTTTGCACGAATTTAAATCTTTTTCAATAAAGTTTAAATAGAATAAAAGAGATTGCTCGATTTTAAATTTTTAAAAAAATTTATTTTTTCAAAAATGATAAACTTGTAATTTTTCGTAGTCTGGAGACCTTTTACTTTCAACGGCTGTATCTCTGCAACTATTGCTCCGATTTTGTCAAAATAACAAAAAAATAAAAGATTGAGACTTTATCTTTCCTCTGGAACCAAATGTGAGACAATCGGGCTGGTACTTACAGAGATATATGCATTTATGCAAAGTTTTTTTTTCATTTTTATGAGAAACCCATTATTTAAGGTTTCTTGGAGACCCTCATTTTTAAATTGCTATAACTCGGTAAATAATGATCCGATTTTGACTCTATAAAAACTAGAATGCATAAGTATATTAGCTTTATCATGACAGAAAAAAATTAAGACTATCGGACTAGTATTAACAGATATTTATGCATTCATATCAAAAATATTTTCGGGTTACTTGTAATAACTTGAAATGGCTATATCAAGGTTACCATTATATCGCTTTCAAATGCCTTTGCACGAATTTAAATCTTTTTCAATAAAGTTTAAATAGAATAAAAGAGATTGCTCGATTTTAAATTTTTAAAAAAAATTATTTTTTCAAAAATGATAAACTTGTAATTTTTCGTAGTCTGGAGACCATTTACTTTCAACGGCTGTATCTCTGCAACTATTGTTCCGATTTTGTCAAAATAACAAAAAAATAAAAGATTGAGACTTTATCTTTCCTCTGGAACCAAATGTGAGACAATCGGGCTGGTACTTACAGAGATATATGCATTTATGCAAAGTTTTTTTTTTCATTTTTATGAGAAACCCATTATTTAAGGTTTTTTGGAGACCCTCATTTTTAAATTGCTATAACTCGGTAAATAATGATCCGATTTTGACTCTTTAAAAACTAGAATGCATAAGTATATTAGCTTTATCATGACAGAAAAAATTTAAGACTATCAGACTAGTATTAACAGATATTTATGCATTCATATCAAAAATATTTTCGGGTTACTTGTAATAACTTGAAATGGCTATATCAAGGTTACCATTACATCGATTTCAAATGCCTTTGCACGAATTTAAATCTTTTTCAATAAAGTTTAAATAGAATAAAAGAGATTGCTCGATTTTAAATTTTTAAAAAAATTTATTTTTTCAAAAATGATAAACTTGTAATTTTTCGTAGTCTGGAGACCTTTTACTTTCAACGGCTGTATCTCTGCAACTATTGCTCCGATTTTGTCAAAATAACAAAAAAATAAAAGATTGAGACTTTATCTTTCCTCTGGAACCAAATGTGAGACAATCGGGCTGGTACTTACAGAGATATATGCATTTATGCAAAGTTTTTTTTTCATTTTTATGAGAAACCCATTATTTAAGGTTTTTTGGAGACCCTCATTTTTAAATTGCTATAACTCGGTAAATAATGATCCGATTTTGACTCTATAAAAACTAGAATGCATAAGTATATTAGCTTTATCATGACAGAAAAAATTTAAGACTATCAGACTAGTATTAACAGATATTTATGCATTCATATCAAAAATATTTTCGGGTTACTTGTAATAACTTGAAATGGCTATATCAAGGTTACCATTATATCGATTTCAAATGCCTTTGCACGAATTTAAATCTTTTTCAATAAAGTTTAAATAGAATAAAAGAGATTGCTCGATTTTAAATTTTTAAAAAAATTTATTTTTTCAAAAATGATAAACTTGTAATTTTTCGTAGTCTGGAGACCTTTTACTTTCAACGGCTGTATCTCTTCAACTATTGCTCCGATTTTGTCAAAATAACAAAAAAATAAAAGATTGAGACTTTATCTTTCCGATTTTTGTCAAAATAACAAAAAAATAAAAGATTGAGACTTTATCTTTCCTCTGGAACCAAATGTGAGACAATCGGGCTGGTACTTACAGAGATATATGCATTTATGCAAAGTTTTTTTTTTCATTTTTATGAGAAACCCATTATTTAAGGTTTTTTGGAGACCCTCATTTTTAAATTGCTATAACTCGGTAAATAATGATCCGATTTTGACTCTATAAAAACTAGAATGCATAAGTATATTAGCTTTATCATGACAGAAAAAAATTAAGACTATCACACTAGTATTAACAGATATTTATGCATTCATATCAAAAATATTTTCGGGTTACTTGTAATAACTTGAAATGGCTATATCAAGGTTACCATTATATCGATTTCAAATGCCTTTGCACGAATTTAAATCTTTTTCAATAAAGTTTAAATAGAATAAAAGAGATTGCTCGATTTTAAATTTAAAAAAAAAAATATTTTTTCAAAAATGATAAACTTGTAATTTTTCGTAGTCTGGAGACCTTTTACTTTCAACGGCTGTATCTCTGCAACTATTGCTCCGATTTTGTCAAAATAACAAAAAAATAAAAGATTGAGACTTTATCTTTCCTCTGGAACCAAATGTGAGACAATCGGGCTGGTACTTACAGAGATATATGCATTTATGCAAAGTTTTTTTTTTTCATTTTTATGAGAAACCCATTATTTAAGGTTTTTTGGAGACCCTCATTTTTAAATTGCTATAACTCGATAAATAATGATCCGATTTTGACTCTATAAAAACTAGAATGCATAAGTATATTAGCTTTATCATGACAGAAAAAATTTAAGACTATCAGACTAGTATTAACAAAAATATTTATGCATTCATATCAAAAATATTTTCGGGTTACTTGTAATAACTTGAAATGGCTATATCAGGGTTACCATTATATCGATTTCAAATGCCTTTGCACGAATTTAAATCTTTTTCAATAAAGTTTAAATAGAATAAAAGAGATTGCTCGATTTTAAATTTTTAAAAAAAATTATTTTTTCAAAAATGATAAACTTGTAATTTTTCGTAGTCTGGAGACCTTTTACTTTCAACGGCTGTATCTCTGCAACTATTGCTCCGATTTCGTCAAAATAACAAAAAATAAAAGATTGAGACTTTATCTTTTCTCTGGAACCAAATGTGAGACAATCGGGCTGGTACTTACAGAGATATATGCATTTATTCAAAGTTTTTTTTTCATTTTTATGAGAAACCCATTATTTAAGGTTTTTTGGAGACCCTCATTTTTAAATTGCTATAACTCGGTAAATAATGATCCGATTTTGACTCTATAAAAACTAGAATGCATAAGTATATTAGCTTTATCATGACAGAAAAAATTTAAGACTATCAGACTAGTATTAACAGATATTTATGCATTCATATCAAAAATATTTTCGGGTTACTTGTAATAACTTGATATGGCTATATCAAGGTTACCATTCTATCGTTTTCTAATGCCTTTGCACGAATTTAAATCTTTTTCAATAAAGTTTAAATAGAATAAAAGAGATTGCTCGATTTTAAATTTTTAAAAAAATTAATTTTTTTAAAAAATGATAAACTTGTAATTTTTCGTAGTCTGGAGACCTTTTACTTTCAACGGCTGTATCTCTGCAACTATTGCTCCGATTTTGTCAAAATAACAAAAAAATAAAAGATTGAGACTTTATCTTTCCTCTGGAACCAAATGTGAGACAATCGGGCTGGTACTTACAGAGATATATGCATTTATGCAAAGTTTTTTTTTTCATTTTTATGAGAAACCCATTATTTAAGGTTTCTTGGAGATCCTCATTTTTAAATTGCTATAACTCGGTAAATAATGATCCGATTTTGACTCTATAAAAACTAGAATGCATAAGTATATTAGCTTTATCATGACAGAAAAAATTTAAGACTATCAGACTAGTATTAACAGATATTTATGCATTCATATCAAAAATATTTTCGGGTTACTTGTAATAACTTGAAATGGCTATATCAAGGTTACCATTATATCGAGTTCAAATGCCTTTGCACGAATTTAAATCTTTTTCAATAAAGTTTAAATAGAATAAAAGAGATTGCTCGATTTTAAATTTTTAAAAAAATTTATTTTTTCAAAAATGATAAACTTGTAATTTTTCGTAGTCTGGAGACCTTTTATTTTCAACGGCTGTATCTCTTCAACTATTGCTCCGATTTTGTCAAAATAACAAAAAAATAAAAGATTGAGACTTTATCTTTCCTCAGGAACCAAATGTGAGACAATCGGGCTGGTACTTACAGAGATATATGCATTAATGCAAAGTTTTTTTTTTCATTTTTATGAGAAACCCATTATTTAAGGTTTTTTGGAGACCCTCATTTTTAAATTGCTATAACTCGGTAAATAATGATCCGATTTTGACTCTATAAAAACTAGAATGCATAAGTATATTAGCTTTATCATGACAGAAAAAAATTAAGACTATCGGACTAGTATTAACAGATATTTATGCATTCATATCAAAAATATTTTCGGGTTACTTGTAATAACTTGAAATGGCTATATCAAGGTTACCATTATATCGATTTCAAATGCCTTTGCACGAATTTAAATCTTTTTCAATAAAGTTTAAATAGAATAAAAGAGATTGCTCGATTTTAAATTTTTAAAAAATTTTTTTTTTTCAAAAATGATAAACTTGTAATTTTTCGTAGTCTGGAGACCTTTTACTTTCAACGGCTGTATCTCTTCAACTATTGCTCCGATTTTGTCAAAATAACAAAAAAATAAAAGATTGAGACTTTATCTTTCCTCTGGAACCAAATGTGAGACAATCGGGCTGGTACTTACAGAGATATATGCATTTATGCAAAGTTTTTTTTTCATTTTTATGAGAAACCCATTATTTAAGGTTTTTTGGAGACCCTCATTTTTAAATTGCTATAACTCGGTAAATAATGATCCGATTTTGACTCTATAAAAACTAGAATGCATAAGTATATTAGCTTTATCATGACAGAAAAAAATTAAGACTATCAGACTAGTATAAACAGATATTTATGCATTCATATCAAAAATATTTTCGGGTTACTTGTAATAACTTGAAATGGCTATATCAAGGTTACCATTCTATCGATTTCAAATGCCTTTGCACGAATTTAAATCTTTTTCAATAAAGTTTAAATAGAATAAAAGAGATTGCTCGATTTTAAATTTTTAAAAAAATTAATTTTTTCAAAAATGATAAACTTGTAATTTTTCGTAGTCTGGAGACCTTTTACTTTCAACGGCTGTATCTCTGCAACTATTGCTCCGATTTTGTCAAAATAACAAAAAAATAAAAGATTGAGACTTTATCTTTCCTCTGGAACCAAATGTGAGACAATCGGGCTGGTACTTACAGAGATATATGCATTTATGCAAAGTTTTTTTTTAATTTTTATGAGAAACCCATTATTTAAGGTTTCTTGGAGACCCTCATTTTTAAATTGCTATAACTCGGTAAATAATGATCCGATTTTGACTCTATAAAAACTAGAATGCATAAGTATATTAGCTTTATCATGACAGAAAAAATTTAAGACTATCAGACTAGTATTAACAGATATTTATGCATTCATATCAAAAATATTTTCGGGTTACTTGTAATAACTTGAAATGGCTATATCAAGGTTACCATTATATCGAGTTCAAATGCCTTTGCACGAATTTAAATCTTTTTCAATAAAGTTTAAATAGAATAAAAGAGATTGCTCGATTTTAAATTTTTAAAAAAAATTTATTTTTTCAAAAATGATAAACTTGTAATTTTTCGTAGTCTGGAGACCTTTTATTTTCAACGGCTGTATCTCTTCAACTATTGCTCCGATTTTGTCAAAATAACAAAAAAATAAAAGATTGAGACTTTATCTTTCCTCTGGAACCAAATGTGAGACAATCGGGCTGGTACTTACAGAGATATATGCATTAATGCAAAGTTTTTTTTTTCATTTTTATGAGAAACCCATTATTTAAGGTTTTTTGGAGACCCTCATTTTTAAATTGCTATAACTCGGTAAATAATGATCCGATTTTGACTCTATAAAAACTAGAATGCAAAAGTATATTAGCTTTATCATGACAGAAAAAAATTAAGACTATCGGACTAGTGTTAACAGATATTTATGCATTCATATCAAAAATATTTTCGGGTTACTTGTAATAACTTGAAATGGCTATATCAAGGTTACCATTATATCGATTTCAAATGCCTTTGCACGAATTTAAATCTTTTTCAATAAAGTTTAAATAGAATAAAAGAGATTGCTCGATTTTAAATTTTTAAAAAAATTTATTTTTTCAAAAATGATAAACTTGTAATTTTTCGTAGTCTGGAGACCTTTTACTTTCAACGGCTGTATCTCTTCAACTATTGCTCCGATTTTGTCAAAATAACAAAAAAATAAAAGATTGAGACTAGGGCTGCCAATACCGGGCCGGTATTAGAAAATCGGTATTTCGATATTGGGAAATTTTCAATACCGAATTTTCGGTATTTTCGGTATTCATAAAAAAAAATATTTTTTGATTCATTTCATAAATTGATTTAAGTACTTAAAAAGTGTATCCTTGAAGTCCTCAAAGTGTTACAAAAAAATACCAACAATAGTTCTTCAAGTTTTGCAAGGTGGTCAAAATCTACTGCAAAATAACACACTTTTATTCAAAATATAATAATTTTTTTTGGATATTTGCCCTTTATCCATTTAAGCAAAAATTGGAGTCCAATTACCTCTTAATCTTGAAGCAAATGCAAAACTGTTGACAAAAATATTGGTTTTTAACCCTTTCCTGCGTTTTTATTGTCCCCAGTAAAATTATAAAAATGGTCTATTCGTACTATTAGTGACCTTGAAAGCCCATTTTAGAAAAATTCTAAACAAAAATAAATTCGTACTTATTTACTTTAGTTAATTAAAATATTTTTTTGGATTTTAGTTGAGAAAAAAAAAATTCATAAACACACCAAAAAAATTGTTGAACGTAAAAATCAATGCACCAATTTGAATAACAATAACTTTTATATTTAAAATAGGGATGTCGCGAATAGTGTATTCGGCATTTTACCGAATATTTACTATTCGGTATTCGGTTTGAACCGAATACGAATATTTGCCGAATAATTTAATTATTCATACGCCTGTATTTTACATCTAAAATATTAAAAAAAATAGTACCAGATTAAAAGATAACAACGCTGTTGTTGACACTATTTTTTCTGGAACCTTAACAATTCGAATTTTAATCAAGTGCTCAAGTTTTTTTGTATAAAAAACAAACTAAAATGACTACAAAAAAGAGTCAAACGTTAATAAAAAGTGTTTTTTAACTAATTTAAATTTTGCCGAATATTCATCAAACTATTGACGAATATTTATCTAACCGAATATTAAAAAAACACGCCGAATATGCCGAATACCGAATAGTGACGAATATTCGCGACATCGCTAATTTAAAAATCAGAGTTGTATAATAAAAAGTATGTCAAAATCATAATTTTTTTGGAAATTTAAAATCAACAAAACGTTGTATGCAATACCGAAACCGAATTTGACTAAAAATCGGTATTTCGAATTTGAAAAAAGGCCTCGAATTTCGACGAATTCGGTATTACCGAATTCGGTATTGGCAGCCCTAATTGAGACTTTATCTTTCCGATTTTTGTCAAAATAACAAAAAATAAAAGATTGAGACTTTATCTTTCCTCTGGAACCAAATATGAGACAATCGGGCTGGTACTTACAGAGATATATGCATTTATGCAAAGTTTTTTTTTCATTTTTATGAGAAACCCATTATTTAAGGTTTTTTGGAGACCCTCATTTTTAAATTGCTATAACTCGGTAAATAATGATCCGATTTTGACTCTATAAAAACTAGAATGCATAAGTATATTAGCTTTATCATGACAGAAAAAAATTAAGACTATCACACTAGTATTAACAGATATTTATGCATTCATATCAAAAATATTTTCGGGTTACTTGTAATAACTTGAAATGGCTATATCAAGGTTACCATTATATCGATTTCAAATGCCTTTGCACGAATTTAAATCTTTTTCAATAAAGTTTAAATAGAATAAAAGAGATTGCTCGATTTTAAATTTAAAAAAAAAAAATATTTTTTCAAAAATGATAAACTTGTAATTTTTCGTAGTCTGGAGACCTTTTACTTTCAACGGCTGTATCTCTGCAACTATTGCTCCGATTTTGTCAAAATAACAAAAAAATAAAAGATTGAGACTTTATCTTTCCTCTGGAACCAAATGTGAGACAATCGGGCTGGTACTTACAGAGATATATGCATTTATGCAAAGTTTTTTTTTTCATTTTTATGAGAAACCCATTATTTAAGGTTTTTTGGAGACCCTCATTTTTAAATTGCTATAACTCGATAAATAATGATCCGATTTTGACTCTATAAAAACTAGAATGCATAAGTATATTAGCTTTATCATGACAGAAAAAATTTAAGACTATCAGACTAGTATTAACAAATATTTATGCATTCATATCAAAAATATTTTCGGGTTACTTGTAATAACTTGAAATGGCTATATCAAGGTTACCATTATATCGATTTCAAATGCCTTTGCACGAATTTAAATCTTTTTCAATAAAGTTTAAATAGAATAAAAGAGATTGCTCGATTTTAAATTTTTAAAAAAAATTATTTTTTCAAAAATGATAAACTTGTAATTTTTCGTAGTCTGGAGACCTTTTACTTTCAACGGCTGTATCTCTGCAACTATTGCTCCGATTTCGTCAAAATAACAAAAAATAAAAGATTGAGACTTTATCTTTCCTCTGGAACCAAATGTGAGACAATCGGGCTGGTACTTACAGAGATATATGCATTTATGCAAAGTTTTTTTTTCATTTTTATGAGAAACCCATTATTTAAGGTTTTTTGGAGACCCTCATTTTTAAATTGCTATAACTCGATAAATAATAATCCGATTTTGACTCTATAAAAACTAGAATGCATAAGTATATTAGCTTTATCATGACAGAAAAAATTTAAGACTATCAGACTAGTATTAACAGATATTTATGCATTCATATCAAAAATATTTTCGGGTTACTTGTAATAACTTGAAATGGCTATATCAAGGTTACCATTATATCGATTTCAAATGCCTTTGCACGAATTTAAATCTTTTTCAATAAAGTTTAAATAGAATAAAAGAGATTGCTCGATTTTAAATTTAAAAAAAAAAATATTTTTTCAAAAATGATAAACTTGTAATTTTTCGTAGTCTGGAGACCTTTTACTTTCAACGGCTGTATCTCTGCAACTATTGCTCTGATTTTGTCAAAATAGCAAAAAAATAAAAGATTGAGACTTTATCTTTCCTCTGGAACCAAATGTGAGACAATCGGGCTGGTACTTACAGAGATATATGCATTTATGCAAAGTTTTTTTTTCATTTTTATGAGAAACCCATTATTTAAGGTTTTTTGGAGACCCTCATTTTTAAATTGCTATAACTCGATAAATAATGATCCGATTTTGACTCTACAAAAACTAGAATGCATAAGTATATTAGCTTTATCATGACAGAAAAAATTTAAGACTATCAGACTAGTATTAACAGATATTTATGCATTCATATCAAAAATATTTTCGGGTTACTTGTAATAACTTGAAATGGCTATATCAAGGTTACCATTATATCGATTTCAAATGCCTTTGCACGAATTTAAATATTTTTCAATAAAGTTTAAATAGAATAAAAGAGATTGCTCGATTTTAAATTTTTTAAAAAAATTTTTTTTCAAAAATGATAAACTTGTAATTTTTCGTAGTCTGGAGACCTTTTACTTTCAACGGCTGTATCTCTGCAACTATTGCTCCGATTTTGTCAAAATAACAAAAAAATAAAAGATTGAGACTTTATCTTTCCTCTGGAACCAAATGTGAGACAATCGGGATGGTACTTACAGAGATATATGCATTTATGCAAAGTTTTTTTTTCATTTTTATGAGAAACCCATTATTTAAGGTTTTTTGGAGACCCTCATTTTTAAATTGCTATAACTCGGTAAATAATGATCCGATTTTGACTCTATAAAAACAAGAATGCATAAGTATATTAGCTTTATCATGACAGAAAAAATTTAAGACTATCAGACTAGTATTAACAGATATTTATGCATTCATATCAAAAATATTTTCGGGTTACTTGTAATAACTTGAAATGGCTATATCAAGGTTACCATTATATCGATTTCAAATGCCTTTGAACGAATTTAAATCTTTTTCAATAAAGTTTAAATAGAATAAAAGAGATTGCTCGATTTTAAATTTTTAAAAAAAATTATTTTCAAAAATGATAAACTTGTAATTTTTCGTAGTCTGGAGACCTTTTACTTTCAACGGCTGTATCTCTGCAACTATTGCTCCGATTTCGTCAAAATAACAAAAAAATAAAAGACTGAGACTTTATCTTTCCTCTGGAACCAAATGTGAGACAATCGGGCTGGTACTTACAGAGATATATGCATTTATGCAAAGTTTTTTTTTCATTTTTATGAGAAACCCATTATTTAAGGTTTTTTGGAGACCCTCATTTTTAAATTGCTATAACTCGGTAAATAATGATCCGATTTTGACTCTATAAAAACTAGAATGCATAAGTATATTAGCTTTATCATGACAGAAAAAATTTAAGACTATCAGACTAGTATTAACAGATATTTATGCATTCATATCAAAAATATTTTCGGGTTACTTTTAATAACTTGAAATGGCTATATCAAGGTTACCATTATATCGATTTCAAATGCCTTTGCACGAATTTAAATCTTTTTCAATAAAGTTTAAATAGAATAAAAGAGATTGCTCGATTTTAAATTTTAAAAAAAAAATATTTTTTCAAAAATGATAAACTTGTAATTTTTCGTAGTCTGGAGACCTTTTACTTTCAACGGCTGTATCTCTGCAACTATTGCTCCGATTTTGTCAAAATAACAAAAAAATAAAAGATTGAGACTTTATCTTTCCTCTGGAACCAAATGTGAGACAATCGGGCTGGTACTTACAGAGATATATGCATTTATGCAAAGTTTTTTTTTTTTTCATTTTTATGAGAAACCCATTATTTAAGGTTTTTTGGAGACCCTCATTTTTAAATTGCTATAACTCGATAAATAATGATCCGATTTTGACTCTATAAAAACTAGAATGCATAAGTATATTAGCTTTATCATGACAGAAAAAATTTAAGACTATCAGACTAGTATTAACAGATATTTATGCATTCATATCAAAAATATTTTCGGGTTACTTGTAATAACTTGAAATGGCTATATCAAGGTTACCATTATATCGATTTCAAATGCCTTTGCACGAATTTAAATCTTTTTCAATAAAGTTTAAATAGAATAAAAGAGATTGCTCGATTTTAAATTTAAAAAAAAAATTATTTTTTCAAAAATGATAAACTTGTAATTTTTCGTAGTCTGGAGACCTTTTACTTTCAACGGCTGTATCTCTGCAACTATTGCTCCGATTTCGTCAAAATAACAAAAAAATAAAAGATTGAGACTTTATCTTTCCTCTGGAACCAAATGTGAGACAATCGGGCTGGTACTTACAGAGATATATGCATTTATGCAAAGTTTTTTTTTCATTTTTATGAGAAACCCATTATTTAAGGTTTTTTGGAGACCCTCATTTTTAAATTGCTATAACTCGGTAAATAATGATCCGATTTTGACTCTATAAAAACTAGAATGCATAAGTATATTAGCTTTATCATGACAGAAAAAATTTAAGACTATCAGACTAGTATTAACAGATATTTATGCATTCATATCAAAAATATTTTCGGGTTACTTGTAATAACTTGAAATGGCTATATCAAGGTTACCATTATATCGATTTCAAATGCCTTTGAACGAATTTAAATCTTTTTCAATAAAGTTTAAATAGAATAAAAGAGATTGCTCGATTTTAAATTTTTAAAAAAAATTATTTTTTCAAAAATGATAAACTTGTAATTTTTCGTAGTCTGGAGACCTTTTACTTTCAACGGCTGTATCTCTGCAACTATTACTCCGATTTCGTCAAAATAACAAAAAAATAAAAGATTGAGACTTTATCTTTCCTCTGGAACCAAATGTGAGACAATCGGGCTGGTACTTACAGAGATATATGCATTTATGCAAAGTTTTTTTTTTTTCATTTTTATGAAAAACCCATTATTTAAGGTTTTTTGGAGACCCTCATTTTTAAATTGCTATAACTCGGTAAATAATGATCCGATTTTGACTCTATAAAAACTAGAATGCATAAGTATATTAGCTTTATCATGACAGAAAAAATTTAAGACTATCAGACTAGTATTAACAGATATTTATGCATTCATATCAAAAATATTTTCGGGTTACTTTTAATAACTTGAAATGGCTATATCAAGGTTACCATTATATCGATTTCAAATGCCTTTGCACGAATTTAAATCTTTTTCAATAAAGTTTAAATAGAATAAAAGAGATTGCTCGATTTTAAATTTAAAAAAAAAAATATTTTTTCAAAAATGATAAACTTGTAATTTTTCGTAGTCTGGAGACCTTTTACTTTCAACGGCTGTATCTCTGCAACTATTGCTCCGATTTTGTCAAAATAACAAAAAAATAAAAGATTGAGACTTTATCTTTCCTCTGGAACCAAATGTGAGACAATCGGGCTGGTACTTACAGAGATATATGCATTTATGCAAAGTTTTTTTTTTTTTCATTTTTATGAGAAACCCATTATTTAAGGTTTTTTGGAGACCCTCATTTTTAAATTGCTATAACTCGATAAATAATGATCCGATTTTGACTCTATAAAAACTAGAATGCATAAGTATATTAGCTTTATCATGACAGAAAAAATTTAAGACTATCAGACTAGTATTAACAGATATTTATGCATTCATATCAAAAATATTTTCGGGTTACTTGTAATAACTTGAAATGGCTATATCAAGGTTACCATTATATCGATTTCAAATGCCTTTGCACGAATTTAAATCTTTTTCAATAAAGTTTAAATAGAATAAAAGAGATTGCTCGATTTTAAATTTTTAAAAAAAATTATTTTTTCAAAAATGATAAACTTGTAATTTTTCGTAGTCTGGAGACCTTTTACTTTCAACGGCTGTATCTCTGCAACTATTGCTCCGATTTCGTAAAAATAACAAATAAATAAAAGATTGAGACTTTATCTTTCCTCTGGAACCAAATGTGAGACAATCGGGCTGGTACTTACAGAGATATATGCATTTATGCAAAGTTTTTTTTTCATTTTTATGAGAAACCCATTATTTAAGGTTTTTTGGAGACCCTCATTTTTAAATTGCTATAACTCGATAAATAATGATCCGATTTTGACTCTATAAAAACTGGAATGCATAAGTATATTAGCTTTATCATGACAGAAAAAATTTAAGACTATCGGACTAGTATTAACTGATATTTATGCATTCATATCAAAAATATTTTCGGGTTACTTGTAATAACTTGAAATGGCTATATCAAGGTTACCATTATATCGATTTCAAATGCCTTTGCACGAATTTAAATCTTTTTCAATAAAGTTTAAATAGAATAAAAGAGATTGCTCGATTTTAAATTTTTAAAAAAAAATTTTTTTCAAAAATGATAAACTTGTAATTTTTCGTAGTCTGGAGACCTTTTACTTTCAACGGCTGTATCTCTGCAAATATTGCTCCGATTTTGTCAAAATAACAAAAAAATAAAAGATTCCTCTGGAACCAAATGTGAGACAATCGGGCTGGTACTTACAGAGATATATGCATTTATGCAAAGTTTTTTTTTCATTTTTATGAGAAACCCATTATTTAAGGTTTTTTGGAGACCCTCATTTTTAAATTGCTATAACTCGGTAAATAATGATCCGATTTTGACTCTATAAAAACAAGAATGCATAAGTATATTAGCTTTATCATGACAGAAAAAATTTAAAACTATCAGACTAGTATTAACAGATATTTATGCATTCATATCAAAAATATTTTCGGGTTACTTGTAATAACTTGAAATGGCTATATCAAGGTTACCATTATATCGATTTCAAATGCCTTTGCACGAATTTAAATCTTTTTCAATAAAGTTTAAATAGAATAAAAGAGATTGCTCGATTTTAAATTTAAAAAAAAAAATATTTTTTCAAAATATAAATAAAATAACCGAGCTCGAGGTCTGTTGTTGTTGTAAATAATCTTTATTTTACTTCTCCAATATTTCGAAATTCATCGAATTTCATCATCAGGGGACAGTCTATTACAATAAATATAAGTAACAATAAAAACAATTATAATGTAAGCAAAATAAAAACAAAATTAAAATAAGTACATCGATCAAAACATAAAACAAAAATAAAATATTTACGAAAAAACATTAAAAAGCCCTTACGTTAAAAAAAATTACACAAACACAAATAAACTTTAAGCTACTTCTATTCACATTGTTGGTTGGAATTGCACTGGTTGACTTAAAATTAAATATTGCACACTGATCTTGTTTTTGCTACTAAATGTCTGTAGCTGCTGGCTGCGCTGCCTTCAATATCTGCTTTGTAGTTCATACGTAAAGTTGTTGGTATATTCACTATATTTAACATCTCCAAAATGTAACGGCGTTTGTAATTATTTTCTGTGTTTAATATACGCACATTGTCAAAGTCAGGAGAGTGTTGAGAACTTACACAGTGACTCATTAATGCTGTTTTTTGTGTTTGTTGATTAAACCTTAACCTTTGATCTGACTTGTGGGCCGCTAATCTGGTTTTCAACTTATTTTTTGTGGTACCTATATAAACCTTCTTACATATTTCACTATCGTTGCCAGTACAGGGTATTTTATAAATTAAATTTGATTTTTCCATTATAGGTATCTTGTCCTTAGTTTTACTAAATAAGCTCGCAAGTGTGTTGTTGGTTTTATGTGCTAATTGGAAATTTTTATCATTGAACAATTTGGACTTTTCGAACCTTTCGGATAGTTCAGGTACATATGTGAGGGATTTATAAGTTTTTGGTTCCTCAGAGATTCTCAATCTGTTGTCATTATTTTTATTTTTGTTGTGGTCACGGATCAGTTTATTTATTAATCGCGTTGGAAACTGGTTGTCTTTTAAAATTTCTTTTATTATTCTAATGTTTTTATTGTGAAACTCCTCATCGCTTAAATTTAAAACTCTTCTAATTAAGTTGTTGGCCGTATTGATTATAATTCTTTTTGGGTGTTTAGAAAAGAAATTAATTATTCGCCCCGAAGCCGTAGGTTTTTGGTACCAATCCATTTTTAAAGCTTTATTTTCTCTAATTACTATTGTATCCAAATATGGTAATTTGAAATTGCACTCTTTTTCGGCTGTAAACTTAATATTACGATGAAAGCTATTTAATTTTGTCATAATCTCCTCTATTGCATCTTCCCGAATTATACAAAAAATATCATCCACGTATTTCGTCAAAATTTTTGGTTTTTGTGCCAAATTTTCTAAACAAGTGTCCAACAACTTTTCCATTACTATATCGGCAACAATTGGGGATGCCGGTGATCCCATAGGAAGGCCTTTCTTCTGCAGGTAAACTTTATCATCGTATTTAAAATATCGATTTTCTTTTATACAGAACTTTAAAATACGTAAAAACAAACATTTTGACATCGCCGTGAATTCTGAAATCTCAGTCCATCTTTCCTCTATTAACGTTAAAGCTAAATCCACTGGAATACTTGGAAATAGCGATACTACATCGAATGAAATTATTCTCTCATCTTCCTCAATTGTCAAGTTTTTTACCTTATCTCTAAATTGCAGCGAGTCCCTAACATTATATTTTGATTGTCCAGTTATGTGTTTTAATATACCGGTTATATATTTACATAGCTGGCTTGACGGTGAATTCACGCTAGAGCAAATCGGTCTTAGGGGGTAATCTTCCTTATGAATTTTTGGGAGTCCATATAATCTTGGGGCAGTTGAAGTTTCCGTTTTTAGTCTCCTCTTTTCCATTTCAGAAATTAAATTATTCTTAAAAAGTTCCTCTACCAGTGTATTATTTGTGCGTTGTAAAGTATTTGTTGGATCTTTATTTGTTCTTTGATAAGTCATCATGTCCCCGATGATTAGCTTCATTCTTTTGTCATATTCTTCTCTATCAATAGCTACTGTGGAGTTTCCCTTATCCGCATTGAGAATTAGAACATTTTTGTTGTTTTTTAAAAAACGTTTAGCTTTATCTACTGTGTTCAATGTAAATTTATCCCTGTTATTAATTTTTAACTTGTTCAAGTGATTGTCGATTATTGATGCAAATTTTGTTCTAGCACTTTCTTGTTCTTCCTTGTCTAGTAACGTTTGAACAAAATCTTCCCCATCCGTTATATATTTCAGCATTGGAAAATCGTCCTTAGTTGTAGGTAATGCGTGCTTACGTCCTAATGATAAAATCCACTGTATGTCTTCAGGAATGTCAATTTTGGTTTTATTGATGAACCATTTTTTATTTAATTTTATTTCCATATCACGTTTATGGCTTTCCTTAAGTTTTTCAAATTTTCTTTTATGTCTATCATTTAGTTGTTCCTCCATAGTTTTTGTCAGACCGTTTTCACTATTCCACAGTATACTCGAGTCTTCCTCATTTAACTGTTTGTCTATATTTATCCTAATATTTTTCCTCTCATCGTCAAAATATTTAACTAATTCATGTTTTTGTTTTAAAAGTAAGTTTAGGATTTTGTTGTGAAAATGTTGAATGTACTTAGAGAGTGTTTGTCTAATGTTGGATTTGGTGACTATGTTCGTATTGAATATTTGGTGTATGTTTTTTGTAGAGTTTAATATAAATAATGGGGTTATACCTGTATTACGGCAGCGAATTAAAAATGTAATCGATGATTTTAGGTTTAACCATTTGTCTCTCACTGTTTTATATTTGTTGATGCTTGTTTTAATGTTTTTATTTTTCTTGAGCTTATTGTATACCATCTTGAATTTCCTTATTTAACGGCGTGCTCTCCGTTTTTGTAAATTTTAATGTTGTATTTATTCGACCTTTAATTTGTAATATAAATAAAATAACCGAGCTCGAGGTCTGTTGTTGTTGTAAATAATCTTTATTTTACTTCTCCAATATTTCGAAATTCATCGAATTTCATCATCAGGGGACAGTCTATTACAATAAATATAAGTAACAATAAAAACAATTATAATGTAAGCAAAATAAAAACAAAATTAAAATAAGTACATCGATCAAAACATAAAACAAAAATAAAATATTTACGAAAAAACATTAAAAAGCCCTTACGTTAAAAAATTACACAAACACAAATAAACTTTAAGCTACTTCTATTCACATTGTTGGTTGGAATTGCACTGGTTGACTTAAAATTAAATATTGCACACTGATCTTGTTTTTGCTACTAAATGTCTGTAGCTGCTGGCTGCGCTGCCTTCAATATCTGCTTTGTAGTTCATACGTAAAGTTGTTGGTATATTCACTATATTTAACATCTCCAAAATGTAACGGCGTTTGTAATTATTTTCTGTGTTTAATATACGCACATTGTCAAAGTCAGGAGAGTGTTGAGAACTTACACAGTGACTCATTAATGCTGTTTTTTGTGTTTGTTGATTAAACCTTAACCTTTGATCTGACTTGTGGGCCGCTAATCTGGTTTTCAACTTATTTTTTGTGGTACCTATATAAACCTTCTTACATATTTCACTATCGTTGCCAGTACAGGGTATTTTATAAATTAAATTTGATTTTTCCATTATAGGTATCTTGTCCTTAGTTTTACTACACACAAAAAAATAATCGAGGTAACAATACCTTAGCTGGCATAGGTATTTATTTTTTCTTTGAAATCAAAAATATAAGGTTTATTACCTTAGCAATATGTAATTTAAATACCTAATGGCTATGCAACTTTTACTATTCAAATTAGGTAGAACTTCGAAAAATTTTTTGACAATAATTTTAAAATTAATAAAAAATACAAACATCAAAAATTTTTTAAAAGTTGTTAAACGCAATAAAAATCAAATCATAAAAATTAACAATTCGCGAAAAATTAGACCAGCAAGGTAATTAATTATATTAGCAAATTAATTATGTAAAAATAAATCAATTATTTTACAGTTTTTTAGATAACGTAAGAAGTCTTTAAGAACTAACGATCCAGCGACCCAGTTTTAAGAAGCATTATTTGTAATAAAAAACTCATCAAGAATACTAGAATTAAGAAAAATCTCAGAATCATCTATATTTCTCAACCGTATTTCCACATAGAAAAAATGCGAAAAAAGATATTTTCTATAAAAAATATTTCAAAATCTGCGAATTTTTTGTAAAAAAAAGTCTCAGAATCTGAAAATCTTTCAGTCAAAGTTCCATAGATGTTTTCTGCAAAAATTATTTGATTGTGAAACAATTTTTCGAAAGAAAAATTCTCAGATTCTGATACATTTTTTCTACAGAAAAATTTTCAGATTCCGATACATTTTTTCTATTGAAAAATTCTCAGATTCTGAGACATTTTTGCTATAGAAAAATTCTCAGATTCTGAGGCATTTTTTCTATAGAAAAATTCTCAGATTCTGAGACATTTTTTCTATAGAAAAATTCTCAGATTCTGAGACATTTTTTGTGAGATTTTTCAAGATATTATATAGAAAAGAGTCTGAGAATTTGTGTATAGAAAAAAATTTACAGAATCTGAGAAATTTTCCATTGAAAAATACCTCAGATTCTGAAAACTTTTGAAAAGAAAAAACGTCTCAGAATCTCAGAGGTTTTCTATAGAAAAATACTCAGATTTTTAGACATTTTTCCTACAGAAAAATGTCTCTAAGAATATGAGATTTTTTCTATAGAAAACAATTTATCAGAATCTGAGATTTTTTCTATTCAAAAATGTCTCAGAATATGAGATTTTTTCTTTACAAAAATGTATCAGAATCTGAGATTTTTTCTATACAAAAATGTCTCAGAATCTGAGATTTTTTTCTGTAGAAAAATGTTTCGGAATCTTAAATTTTTTCTATAGAAAAATCTCTCAGAATCTGAGAGTTTTTCTATACAAAAATTTATCAGAATCTTAGATTTTTTCTATACAAAAATGTCTCAGAATCTGCGTTCTTTTTTCTATACAAAATGTCTTATCTGAGAGTTTTTATATTCAAAAATGTCTCAGAATCTAAGATTTTTTTCTATACAAAAATGTCTCAGAATCTCAGATTTTTTCTTTTGAAAAATGTGTCAGAATCCGAAATTTTTTATATAGTAAAATTGTCAGATTCTAACTCTTAGATTCTGAACATTTTTTCTATAGAAAAATTCTCAAACTCTGAGACATTTTTTCTATAGAAAATGTCACAGATTCTGAGACATTTTTTCAATAGAAAAATTCTCAGATTCTGAGACATTTTTTTCTATAGAAAAATACTCAGATTTTGAGAATTTTTTTTTTTAAAAAAATTCTCAGATCCTGAAACATATTTTCTGTAGAAAAATTCTTAGATTCTGAGACATGTTTTCTACATAAAAATTCTCAGATCCTGAGACATATTTTCTATAGAAAAATTATCAGATTCTGAGACATTTTTTCTATAGAAAAATTCTCAGATTCTGACACAATTTTCTATAGAAAAGTTCTCATATTCTGAATTGTGAGACATTTTTCTATAGAAAAATTTTCAGATTCTGAGATTTCAGATTTTTTAAAAGAAAAAATATCCAGAAACTGAGTATTTTCTGTAGAAAAGTTTTAGAATCTGAGAGTATTTCTATTTAAAAATGTTTAATAACAGAAAAATTTTCAGATTTTGAGTTCTTCATAAAGTTCTGAGACATTTTTCTTATTATCAACTTTTCTTTAAAATTTGTAAGCATTTAAAAAATTAAAAAAAAATAAATTAATTAAAAATAATAAACTTTTCGTAGTTTTTATTTAAATTTTAAAAGGAAATGGTGTAAAAAAGGCATTACTAATACAAGGTAATACTACCTAATTATTTACGTAATATCACCTATTTATCAATGCTATTTTACCTAAAAAGCTAAGGTATATTTCTGTCAACCATAATAAATTTTCGAACATAGGAATTACCTTAGCTTTTAAGTAACATTACCTTTTAACTTAGCAAATGCCCCGTTTGCCTGGCGCTAAGGTATTTTTATACTATAATTTTAGGTAATATTACCTCGATTTTTTTTTGTGTGTAAATAAGCTCGCAAGTGTGTTGTTGGTTTTATGTGCTAATTGGAAATTTTTATCATTGAACAATTTGGACTTTTCGAACCTTTCGGATAGTTCAGGTACATATGTGAGGGATTTATAAGTTTTTGGTTCCTCAGAGATTCTCAATCTGTTGTCATTATTTTTATTTTTGTTGTGGTCACGGATCAGTTTATTTATTAATCGCGTTGGAAACTGGTTGTCTTTTAAAATTTCTTTTATTATTCTAATGTTTTTATTGTGAAACTCCTCATCGCTTAAATTTAAAACTCTTCTAATTAAGTTGTTGGCCGTATTGATTATAATTCTTTTTGGGTGTTTAGAAAAGAAATTAATTATTCGCCCCGAAGCCGTAGGTTTTTGGTACCAATCCATTTTTAAAGCTTTATTTTCTCTAATTACTATTGTATCCAAATATGGTAATTTGAAATTGCACTCTTTTTCGGCTGTAAACTTAATATTACGATGAAAGCTATTTAATTTTGTCATAATCTCCTCTATTGCATCTTCCCGAATTATACAAAAAATATCATCCACGTATTTCGTCAAAATTTTTGGTTTTTGTGCCAAATTTTCTAAACAAGTGTCCAACAACTTTTCCATTACTATATCGGCAACAATTGGGGATGCCGGTGATCCCATAGGAAGGCCTTTCTTCTGCAGGTAAACTTTATCATCGTATTTAAAATATCGATTTTCTTTTATACAGAACTTTAAAATACGTAAAAACAAACATTTTGACATCGCCGTGAATTCTGAAATCTCAGTCCATCTTTCCTCTATTAACGTTAAAGCTAAATCCACTGGAATACTTGGAAATAGCGATACTACATCGAATGAAATTATTCTCTCATCTTCCTCAATTGTCAAGTTTTTTACCTTATCTCTAAATTGCAGCGAGTCCCTAACATTATATTTTGATTGTCCAGTTATGTGTTTTAATATACCGGTTATATATTTACATAGCTGGCTTGACGGTGAATTCACGCTAGAGCAAATCGGTCTTAGGGGGTAATCTTCCTTATGAATTTTTGGGAGTCCATATAATCTTGGGGCAGTTGAAGTTTCCGTTTTTAGTCTCCTCTTTTCCATTTCAGAAATTAAATTATTCTTAAAAAGTTCCTCTACCAGTGTATTATTTGTGCGTTGTAAAGTATTTGTTGGATCTTTATTTGTTCTTTGATAAGTCATCATGTCCCCGATGATTAGCTTCATTCTTTTGTCATATTCTTCTCTATCAATAGCTACTGTGGGACGTAAGCACGCATTACCTACAACTAAGGACGATTTTCCAATGCTGAAATATATAACGGATGGGGAAGATTTTGTTCAAACGTTACTAGACAAGGAAGAACAAGAAAGTGCTAGAACAAAATTTGCATCAATAATCGACAATCACTTGTACAAGTTAAAAATTAATAACAGGGATAAATTTACATTGAACACAGTAGATAAAGCTAAACGTTTTTTAAAAAACAACAAAAATGTTCTAATTCTCAATGCGGATAAGGGAAACTCCACAGTAGCTATTGATAGAGAAGAATATGACAAAAGAATGAAGCTAATCATCGGGGACATGATGACTTATCAAAGAACAAATAAAGATCCAACAAATACTTTACAACGCACAAATAATACACTGGTAGAGGAACTTTTTAAGAATAATTTAATTTCTGAAATGGAAAAGAGGAGACTAAAAACGGAAACTTCAACTGCCCCAAGATTATATGGACTCCCAAAAATTCATAAGGAAGATTACCCCCTAAGACCGATTTGCTCTAGCGTGAATTCACCGTCAAGCCAGCTATGTAAATATATAACCGGTATATTAAAACATATAACTGGACAATCAAAATATAATGTTAGGGACTCGCTGCAATTTAGAGATAAGGTAAAAAACTTGACAACTGAGGAAGATGAGAGAATAATTTCATTCGATGTAGTATCGCTATTTCCAAGTATTCCAGTGGATTTAGCTTTAACGTTAATAGAGGAAAGATGGACTGAGATTTCAGAATTCACGGCGATGTCAAAATGTTTGTTTTTACGTATTTTAAAGTTCTGTATAAAAGAAAATCGATATTTTAAATACGATGATAAAGTTTACCTGCAGAAGAAAGGCCTTCCTATGGGATCACCGGCATCCCCAATTGTTGCCGATATAGTAATGGAAAAGTTGTTGGACACTTGTTTAGAAAATTTGGCACAAAAACCAAAAATTTTGACGAAATACGTGGATGATATTTTTTGTATAATTCGGGAAGATGCAATAGAGGAGATTATGACAAAATTAAATAGCTTTCATCGTAATATTAAGTTTACAGCCGAAAAAGAGTGCAATTTCAAATTACCATATTTGGATACAATAGTAATTAGAGAAAATAAAGCTTTAAAAATGGATTGGTACCAAAAACCTACGGCTTCGGGGCGAATAATTAATTTCTTTTCTAAACACCCAAAAAGAATTATAATCAATACGGCCAACAACTTAATTAGAAGAGTTTTAAATTTAAGCGATGAGGAGTTTCACAATAAAAACATTAGAATAATAAAAGAAATTTTAAAAGACAACCAGTTTCCAACGCGATTAATAAATAAACTGATCCGTGACCACAACAAAAATAAAAATAATGACAACAGATTGAGAATCTCTGAGGAACCAAAAACTTATAAATCCCTCACATATGTACCTGAACTATCCGAAAGGTTCGAAAAGTCCAAATTGTTCAATGATAAAAATTTCCAATTAGCACATAAAACCAACAACACACTTGCGAGCTTATTTAGTAAAACTAAGGACAAGATACCTATAATGGAAAAATCAAATTTAATTTATAAAATACCCTGTACTGGCAACGATAGTGAAATATGTAAGAAGGTTTAGATAGGTACCACAAAAAATAAGTTGAAAACCAGATTAGCGGCCCACAAGTCAGATCAAAGGTTAAGGTTTAATCAACAAACACAAAAAACAGCATTAATGAGTCACTGTGTAAGTTCTCAACACTCTCCTGACTTTGACAATGTGCGTATATTAAACACAGAAAATAATTACAAACGCCGTTACATTTTGGAGATGTTAAATATAGTGAATATACCAACAACTTTACGTATGAACTACAAAGCAGATATTGAAGGCAGCGCAGCCAGCAGCTACAGACATTTAGTAGCAAAAACAAGATCAGTGTGCAATATTTAATTTTAAGTCAACCAGTGCAATTCCAACCAACAATGTGAATAGAAGTAGCTTAAAGTTTATTTGTGTTTGTGTAATTTTTTAACGTAAGGGCTTTTTAATGTTTTTTCGTAAATATTTTATTTTTGTTTTATGTTTTGATCGATGTACTTATTTTAATTTTGTTTTTATTTTGCTTACATTATAATTGTTTTTATTGTTACTTATATTTATTGTAATAGACTGTCCCCTGATGATGAAATTCGATGAATTTCGAAATATTGGAGAAGTAAAATAAAGATTATTTACAACAACAACAGACCTCGAGCTCGGTTATTTTATTTATATTACAAATTAAAGGTCGAATAAATACAACATTAAAATTTATTTTTTCAAAAATGATAAACTTGTAATTTTTCGTAGTCTGGAGACCTTTTACTTTCAACGGCTGTATCTCTGCAACTATTGCTCCGATTTCGTCAAAATAACAAAAAAATAAAAGATTGAGACTTTACCTTTCCTCTGGAACCAAATGTGAGACAATCGGGCTGGTACTTACAGAGATATATGCATTTATGCAAAGTTTTTTTTTCATTTTTATGAAAAACCCATTATTTAAGGTTTTTTGGAGACCCTCATTTTTAAATTGCTATAACTCGGTAAATAATGATCCGATTTTGACTCTATAAAAACTAGAATGCATAAGTATATTAGCTTTATCATGACAGAAAAAATTTAAGACTATCAGACTAGTATTAACAGATATTTATGCATTCATATCAAAAATATTTTCGGGTTACTTGAAATAACTTGAAATGGCTATATCAAGGTTACCATTATATCGATTTCAAATGCCTTTGCACGAATTTAAATCTTTTTTAATAAAGTTTAAATAGAATAAAAGAGATTGCTCGATTTTAAATTTTTAAAAAAAAATATTTTTTCAAAAATGATAAACTTGTAATTTTTCGTAGTCTGGAGACCTTTTACTTTCAACGGCTGTATCTCTGCAACTATTGCTCCGATTTCGTCAAAATAACAAAAAACTAAAAGATTGAGACTTTATCTTTCCTCTGGAACCAAATGTGAGACAATCGGGCTGGTACTTACAGAGATATATGCATTTATGCAAAGTTTTTTTTTCATTTTTATGAAAAACCCATTATTTAAGGTTTTTTTGGAGACCCTCATTTTTAAATTGCTATAACTTCGTAAATGATGATCCGATTTTGACTCTATAAAAACTAGAATGCATAAGTATATTAGCTTTATCATGACAGAAAAAATTTAAGACTATCAGACTAGTATTAACAGATATTTATGCATTCATATCAAAAATATTTTCGGGTTACTTGTAATAACTTGAAATGGCTATATCAAGGTTACCATTATATCGATTTCAAATGCCTTTGCACGAATTTAAATCTTTTTCAATAAAGTTTAAATAGAATAAAAGAGATTGCTCGATTTTAAATTTAAAAAAAAAAAAAATATTTTTTCAAAAATGATAAACTTGTAATTTTTCGTAGTCTGGAGACCTTTTACTTTCAACGGCTGTATCTCTGCAATTATTGCTCCGATTTTGTCAAAATAACAAAAAAATAAAAGATTGAGACTTTATCTTTCCTCTGGAACCAAATGTGAGACAATCGGGCTGGTACTTACAGAGATATATGCATTTTTTTTTTTTTTTTTTTTTTTTTTTTTTTTTTATTTTCAAAACTTTTATTTAACTTTTATTAAATATTTTAATATAATAAGTTTTACAAAAGAAAAGAAAACATTTTCTACAACTGGTCAATGTTGACCAACGAGCAGATTACTTCTATGGAATTGTACAAAATAAAAACTACATTTTGAATGTAATTTATACAGCTGTCACCAGATCAGAAGGCTTCCTTCTTTGTAGGCGCCTTGGATGGTCGTCAGTGTCGAGAAGATTACTAGCTTCTACGTTTACATGACTTATTAGTCTCATATGGTGGGAATTTGCTATAGATGTTATGACGTTGTTTACTGTTTCCACTTTCAGATCTCTGTGGAGGTCATTATTTCTAATGTACCAGGGTGCGTTAACAATATTTCGTAGTACTTTATTTTGGAATCTTTGTATGATATCAATAGTGTTTTGGGTTGCACATCCCCAAAGTTGAATACCATACATCCATATTGGTTTCAGAATTTGGTTATAAATTGTTAATTTGTTTTGAGTAGAAAGAGACGAATTCCTTCCTATGAGCCATTCGATGTTTTTGTATTTTATTTCGAGACATTGTTTTTTCTTTTTTACGTGTTCTTTCCATCTCAGTTTTACATCTAACGTCATTCCGAGATATTTGGCTGAGTTTGTTATTGGTATTAGTGAGTTATCAAAATAAATTGACATTGGAGTTATTATTCTATTGGTAAAATTGACGTGAGATGATTTTGTATTATTAACTTTTATTCGCCATTTTTTAGTCCATTCGGCTATTTCATTTACCGCGCCTTGAAGTTTGTTTGTTGCTTCTTCGATGGTTTTTCCTGTAGAAAGTAGTGCCGTATCATCGGCAAATGTAGCTGTGAGTATATCCTGGTTTTGAGGTAAGTCACTTGTGAAAATTAGGTACAATAGGGGACCTAATATACTGCCTTGTGGTACACCCGCTTTGATGGGTTGTAACATTGAAAACTCATTTTCGCATTTGACACGAAAGTATCTGTCCATTAGGTAAGATTTAAAAATTGCATGATAGTTTGCTGGTAGATGTGAATTTAATTTAAGGAGCAGTCCTTCATGCCAAACTTTATCGAACGCTTGTGCCACATCGATAAACACAGCTGAGCAGATTTCCTTTTTTTCGAGTGATTTTTCAATTACATTTGTGATACGGTGGACCTGATCAATCGTTGAATGTTTTTGTCTGAATCCAAACTGGTGGTTTGGAATAATGTTCTGTCTTTCTATAACGACATTTAGTCTAGGTAATAGCAATTTTTCGAAAACTTTTGAAAGAATTGGTAGCAATGAAATTGGGCGATAAGATGATGTTTGATGTGGAGGTTTATCTGGCTTAAGTATCATTATGACTTCAGCTTCTTTCCAAATAATTGGCACATGTTTTAAGATAAGACAATGATTCATTAACACTGTCAGTTCGCATAGAGCTTTGTAGGGCAGTTGTTTAAGAATTTCAGCTGTAATAAGATCAAATCCTGGGGCTTTCTTGTTCGGTAAATTTTTAATTACATTTTGAACTTCAGATAATTCTATTGGGATTAACGGTTCATCAGCAATCTGATTCATTGCTTCTTGATGTTCTTGTGGAAAATATTCTTCATTGGGTTTAAACGTGTTGGCTAAATGCTCTGCAAATGTTGTTGCTTTTTCTATAGAAGTTCGAAGCCATGTTCCATCTGATGTTTTGATTGGATACGATTGTGTTATAGGTTTTGTGTGTTTTTTGGTGCATTTCCAGAGAGAATGCATAGAATTTCTATCGCTTCCAAGGTTTGTCAGGTACTGGTGGAGTGATTCATCTTTTAAATCCTTGAGCTTACGTTTTAGATTTTGCGCTGCTCTATTGAGTCTTGTTTTGTCTTCAGGTGCGCGAGTTTCTTGCCATGTTCGCCGAAGTTTCCGTTTTTCGTTAAGTAGGATTTTAATATTGTTGGAATAATTATTACCTACTTCTTTTCGTTTGAAAGTTGGGGTACTGTACCAAGCAGCTCTTTGTATTGATTGAGTGAAAGACATGACACAGTTTTCTAATTCGTCTATTGTATACAAATTTGTGGTTAGTATGATCGAGTTGATGTGTTGTTGGAAAATATTCCAATTTGTGTGTTTGTTGGTTAGCTCTGGAGGATCTTCTTTGTACATTATATTGTCACAAATAGTCAGATATATAGGTGAATGATCTGAATCTAAGTCAGCACCATCTTCTATTTTTAAAAAGTTTTTTGAAATTTTTTTAGTAACAAAAAAGTCAATAAGGTCTGGTAGCTTAGACCGGTCGGTTGGCCAATAAGTTGGCTTGCCGGTGGAAATAAACTCACAGCCGGTGATACGGGCAGCTTGGAATAACTCCCTTCCTCTTGTTGTTGTTAAACGGGATCCCCAATAGCAATTTTTTGCATTAAAGTCACCTCCAATTATGCATTTATGTTTATGTTTTTCAATAAGACATTTGTACTGATTTGCCGTGATCTTACAGCCCGGAGGACTATAAAGGGCACTAATTTGTAAATGGTGTTTGGCTGTTTTAACTGTTACTGTAGTCACTTGAAATTCAAGAGAGCTAAGTTTCTCCTCTTCATAATGAACAATGCTGTTTTTTATGATTATAGCGCTTCCGCCACGTGCAGTATTGGAAGGATGTATGGTGTGATAAACAGTATATCCATCAAATTGAATAAGTTGTTGGTCAGTTAAATGTGTTTCCGATATCAAACAGATATCGATTTGTTTTTCATTTATAACAAGTTGTAAGTTTTGTTTATGTTTTATCAGACCATTTGCATTCCAGGCCATTATTTTTAAATTGTTTTTAGTTTGCATCATGAAAGATTGAACTAACTTTATGTTCTAGACTGTCTAAGCGCTTTTCAAGAGTATTATAAAAATGTTCTTTTTTTTCAAGCTTACTTAGAATCAAGGATAAAGAATTTGAGTCCTCATTCGCATTTGGCTGTTTAGGCATGGATCTTTCCCTGGATACGGAGGCGTATGAAGGGGTTTGGTTTGTTGTTTCGGTATTACGTTGAGTGGCTTTAGTTTGTGGGTTATTTAAGTTTTTTCTTACCAGGTTTGTTGTATTTTTTCTTGGCAAGTTTGGGTTATTGTTTTCTGGCAAGTTTGGATAACGTTGAGTAGATTTAGGATGATTTAAATTTCTTTTTAGCAAGTTTGTATTTTTTTTTTCTTGGCAAGTTTGTATAATTGTTATCTGGCAAGTTTGAGTTAACCATTAAATCAGTTTGCTGATCAACAGCTGAATCCTCAGTCGCTTGCGGCTGATCAATTGCTGAATTCTCAGGTTTTAGCGTTTTTCTTGATGAGTTTTTAATTTTTTGTAGTTCTTTGGCTACAACACATCCCCTGTAACTAGCAGGATGTGCTTCTCCGCAATTGCAGCATTTTGGGTGAGCAGTTATTGGTTTTTCGCATTGAAATGTTGTATGTTTTCCTGCACATTTGACACACCTGGGTGGTTTGGAACAAAAATTTTTGGTGTGGCCAAAAGATTGACAGTTTTTACACTGAACAACAAATTTCGACTGCCTAACTGCCTCGATTTTAACGATTAAATTTAAGATTTTTTTAATAGAATATATTTTTTTAATATCCTCATTTGTATCAAAGGATATTATAAACATATCCATTGGTTCTTTTGTTCTTTCTCTTAATTTATTGACAGCAGATATTGCTTTAAAGCCCTGCTGGAGCAAGTCATTTACTATATCAATGGGAGTACATGTATGATGAAGATTTCTGGCAATCACTCTAATAGGCCTAGCTTGTTTGTTTTCATAGGTATACCACGATATTTTCTTCTCCGATAGAATTTTGGTTATTGATCTATATTCATCGCTATTTTGGACGTTAAGCTTTACGGTGTTGTTTTTTAATAATTTAACATCGGCACTGCCGTTTGTATTGGTTTTGATGATATCATTTACTTGGTTATAGTCATTAATATCACTTAACATAATAGCCGGTGGTAACCGCTCAATTTTTTTTTGGGGTTTATCTGGTAGAGTTTTATCATTGCATATTATTTCTGGTGAGTATTCTGCTTTCCTCTTTTTGTTTCCCTTTTTTTTTTTGACTATCCATTCTGTTTCCTTAGACAATTCTTCTTCATCGGTTTCATAAACAGGTTGGTTAAAAAATTGTTGTGGCTCAATATCTTTATTGTCTGATTTTAACTTAAGGTTTTCCTCTTTTAAATAACTTAATTCTCGTTTAAGACTAGAACATACCTGTTCAATATGTTGTAGTTTAAGATATAGATCTTTATTGGCAGTTTCAAGCTGCTTAATTTTATCAGTTTTCGCTGAATCTATTTTTGTTGGATTTTCATCATTTTGTTTGCTGGGTGGTGTAATAAATGACATATCTATTGGCCAATAGATGGCGCCACCGCAGATTAGTTAGCTAATTCACAAACCACTAGGGTTGTAATTAAAAGTATTTTGATAGGGTTGTAAGATAATTGTATCAATTGTTTTTATTAGTAGGAAATTAACTTTAGTATTTTTTTCCATTAAAAATAAACTTTTCAACTATTTAGTTAAAATGTTTGTACTATTAGTGTCCTTTACGCACTGTTTTTTAATGATATGAATTCACATTTAATTTTTCTATCGTTTGTATTATAATATGTATTAGAGTATATTATTAATACTGGTTAAATCACTTAAAGTTTGGAATTTTTTTCAGGAGCTATTGCAAACACATCCGAGCGCGATTACACTTGATCCTCGAAAGATATG
>CAWUER010000688.1:0-25050 GCA_963921195.1 Pegoplata infirma | reverse complement strand
TTATAAATTTACATTTTTATTGGTACGTTAGTTATCCGCAGCCAAAATTTACGAAAAAATTTTGAATTTACAAGAAAAAATTATTGTTCACAAGGAATTCTAGTAATTTTATAATAAAAAGAAAAATCTCGTAATTTTTACAAGGAATTCTCCTAAAAAAAATCTAGTTAAGTCGCGAGAATTCCCTTTAAGTGTTATCGCGTCAAAAAAGCTGTAAACTTACAATTTTATTGGTAAAAAGCTTGAAAATTACAAAATTTTTTGGTAATTTTTAATAGGAATTCTCGTAAAATAGGAGGTAGAAAAAAAATTACAAGCTTTTCTTATCATTTAACAAGTTTTTTTGTTAAGTGTATTTGTGCAATATGCAATTTTTAATCTGTGCAACATGGTTCTGTTTCCAATTAAAGTGTCCACAAGGTTCTATCTGCAAAACAATATGGGCTTTTTTGGTAAACAAGGTTCTATCAGCCAGTTAGAACCTTGTTAACTGAATCTCAAACCAAAAACACGTAGATAGAACCTTGTTGAATTGAATATCTCAGAAGCTGTAAGAGATAGACAAAAACTGAGAACGCCAATCGAAAGAGCGTAGTCGCTTTAGTGCGATGCGATATATAACTCATTTTTTAAAAAAATGTCAGTTAGAACCTTGTTGTCCCAAGGTCGCGAAATAGTGTTTGTGTTTCTTAAATTTCTTTGTTGAAAAAAATTTTATTTGTCTGATCTACAAATTGTGTTTGTTGAATTTCTTTGTAGAAAAAAACTAAATTCTTTTTTCAATAATCAAAATTTACAAACGTTTGTTGATATTACACATTTCCGTATAGCAGAAAATCGAAAAACTTACATATTTGCCTTATATGCCATTTACATATACCTCGAAATCCAGAAAAAAGGGATTTCAATGAAAATTCAAGTAAATCCCATTACTTTTTTGGATTTCAAATGTCAAATCCCATACAAAAAAAAACTTGGATTTTGGAAAAATCGTAAAATCGCAATTCAAAATCCCTAATGCTTTTTGCAACGCTGCACTCGATTTTTTTATCAGCTGTTGTTGTTTTTTATAAAGTAAAAAAACTATTAAAATTTATTTTTTAAAAACTATTAAAAGATTAATAAAAACAATGTTTAACAATGTTTCATTTAAAATTTACCATTGCAAATGGTAAACGCACAATTTAGTTGACCAATTTGGTCTTCCTAACAAAGAAAAACACTCAATGGTGGCGGACCCAAACTTGGCAAAAATGTTAGTTTTCTTGCATTTAAAGAAGCAGCTCTACATAAAAACACATTTTTTGATATTGTGGTCCCAACATATACTAGTGGGATTGAAAATATTGGCTCCGGCAAAGAAAAATCATTGTTTTTAAAAATATTTATAAAATTGGGTAATTTTCCCACTAACAACCCTGTACACAAATCAAAAAAAAATACAGAGTTAGGTTAGGTTAGGTTAGGTTGTAAGTGGCTGCTGACGTTTTACGTCAACACACGTAGACTCTGAGGTCCATTGTGATACCACGGGATCGTAATAGGTTTCCCTACTAGTCCCTGTCGTTAAACCAGTTTGAGCTTCTTATGAAACTCCTTAGATGTTGAATTTTGACATCCGACAAATCTGAAAGATCGTACAGCTCCCTAGATCCCAGTGAAGCAAGTCTCTGACCAGAAAGTGCCGGGCAATGGCAAATAAAGTGTTCGATAGTTTCCAACTCCTCTTCATCCATGCAACTTCGGCAAAAGTCATTCGACGGCACATTTAACCGCTCTGCGTGCTTCCCTATAAGACAGTGTCCGGTAATTATAGAAACCACCGTCGAAATCTCTCCTCTTGGAAGCGATATCAGCTCACTTGTGCGCCCCTGATTAAGAGAAGGCCAAATCAGTCGTGTTGTCTCACACGTCCATCCATTTGCCCATCTTTGATTAGTCTCCGTCGCAGAACAAAGCCGTAGGTTTTGCTTGCAAGTTTCTAGAGGCGTACCAACACATTCCAATTCTGTTGGAACCTGTAAGGTAGTTCCTAGTCTTGCAAGCTCATCGGCTTTGCAATTCCCTGGAATGTCTCTGTGCCCTGGGACCCATATGAGTCGTATGTTAAACTGCTTGGCCATCTCATTTAAAGACGTGCGGCAGTTAAGGGCAGATCTTGTTTTCAGAAACATTGAATCCAGGGACTTGACCGCGGCTTGACTGTCAGTATAGATGTTGACTGCGGTTGTAGACAAGACATTGCAGCTCAACCAGTCAGCCACTTCTTTTATTGCCAGCATCTCTGCCTGGTAAACACTGCAATGATCTGGCAATCTACGAGCCAGGCTCAACCCAAGCTCTTCCGAATAGACTCCAAAGCCCACTTGTTCGTGCAGCCTCGATCCATCTGTGTAAAAATTTATGGTAGCTCCACTACCCGGAGTATCCCCCATCCAAGACTCCCTGGATGGTATCATAGTGGTATACAGAGTTAGTACAAACAAAATCCCGCTAAATGTCAAAAAAGCATATGTAAACGGTATAGATTTTAATTGGATTTGAAATCCAAATTTATATGGATTTGGGGGTATATGTAAATAGCATATTAAGTAGTTTAGGTTTATCTTTTTAAATTTCTTAAAAAAAAATAATTTTATTGAAAATATTCTATGTGAATATCAGTTTTAATTAGTAAAGGAAAAATTACCTCGAGCTAGAATAACCCTAATAATAACAATTTTTATTTTTTAATAAAAATTAATCAGAATTTAAACAAAATTTGTAGTTTTAACTTCGTTTGAACTTAAAACAAATCTAATTGACATATCAAAAACTCGCCTTTAGTACTTTAAATTGTATATAACATTGCCAATGTATTAAAATCTCTTAAAATTATTTTCAATTAGCAATAGAGCAAGCAAATATATTTTGTGCAAAGTGCAAATCTAAAATGCAGATTTATATCTTTTTTTTAATTTTTATTTAACATTTTTTTTTTTTTTTAACCAAATATATTTTGGGACTGCTACTTTTTTGCATATATTTGCATACTATCATATCTCTGAGCAAGATGTATTCATCCGCTAAGCCATGCGGCTACATAGGAAAAAGATATTTTGTGATGTCCGTCTGACCGACTGTCGGTTTAACTGTCTGGGGAAAGCACGATGCTATAAAAACCAAAAGAGCAAGACACCTGAAAACACTTTTACTTAAAGAACTAAACCTACCCATGGAAAACCTCAACTTTTACATAAACTTTGTACATTTGACCATAAGGACTAGCAAATATATTTTTTTGCCCGCCCCCTTTTGTGGGCGTGGATTTAAAATATAATGACAAAATTATATTACAAAATTGCATTAAAATCGCGAATCATCCCGTCCGATCATGCCAATTTTTAATACAGAGTCTTAAAAGTGCCTCCTAATAACCTTGCCAAATTTCAAGTCAATATCCCAGCTTGTAGGGTTTTGGCCAGTAAATACCAGAAAATTCCCTATAGTGCGATCGATGAAATTCGATAAAAAGTCATTATTCGTGCCACCCTCTTGATGCTCTGTCGATTTCAAGTCAATCTGTCGACAAACTTTAAAAACATTCATAAGCCACAAAAATATTTTATAAAGTGTTTTTGTCACTCAAAAATATTTTTACAATAAAGGTGTTAT
This sequence comes from Pegoplata infirma, assembly GCA_963921195.1. NCBI lineage: Eukaryota > Metazoa > Arthropoda > Insecta > Diptera > Anthomyiidae > Pegoplata > Pegoplata infirma. The sequence continues at coordinate 21,396 of CAWUER010000688.1, read as the reverse complement.
GATACTTGCTAGTTTTTGTATTTTTTATATTTTGGAGAACAGTGCAAATATATTTTCATAGGAAAACTGACCAAGTGCAAAGAGTATGACAATATCATGAAAAAAAAATTAAAACGTCAAAAAATATAAGTGTGTTATCGATTATTTTGTACACTCAAAAAAAAAAACTGTAAAGTTAGCAAAAAATTTAGTTAAATTTAACTAAAAAAGCACCTGATTTTGGGCCTACTAAATTTTTAGTTAATTTAACTAAAAATATTTTGCTAACTTTTCGTAAATGAATGTAGCAAAAAAAAACCGTAACTTTAACTAAAAATTTAGCTGAAATTTCGTAACGTTTTTATGTACATATATTAACAAAAAAATTAGTTGAATTCAGCTAAACTTTTTGTTACTTTTCGTAAACTAAAATTTCCAAAATATTTTGTAAAAAATTGTAAGTTTATTTTTTCTGTTTTTTCATCAGCTTAAGTAGAACTTATGAGATTTGCATAGGAGGCTACACAAGAAATTTCACTTAACAAATTTGTTACGAAAAATCAGAAAATTAATTAGTAAAAATTCGTAAACTCAGTTTTGAAGTCAACAAAAAAAATTAATTCAAAATTTGTTCAAAACTAGTATTTTCGTAAATTGAACTTAACTAAAAAAAGTAGTTAAAACGCTGATTTTAACTAAAAATTTGCTAAAAAGCCAGTAAACTCGAGTTAACAAAAAAAAATTTGTTAACTTTACAGTTTTATTTTTTTGAGTGTAGTGACTGTCAAAAAAAAAATATAAAAATTTTCAACTTAAAATTGACATTTTCAGAATAAAATGTTAACAGTGTTGCCAATTTTATTAGTTTTTGGTCGAATAAAGCGGTTTTACATTTGTTTAGGGCGTTTTTTTAGCAATTTTGAGCAAGTTATTTTGAAAATAAAAGTTGGCAATATTGTTTTTTCGTTTTGTTTTTATTTTATTGTATTTCTTGTTCTTTCTCGCCTTTGTTGTTTCATTCGATCAATCCTAAAAAATCCAATACAGAAACTAGCAAGTATCATACCACCTTAAAGAAAGAAAAATACACTCGAAAAAAATTTTGAATTTTTTTTTTTACAAAAATGATTGAAAAAAGTTTTTTTTCTCAAATAAAATATATCTAATTAAGATTATTAAACATTTTTCATGTTACAAAATTTACTATCTCTTACAAGGGCATTGTGGAGGGTATTCATGGATTCGACCAAGTTGAATTTAACTTTTCTACTTGTTTTTTTTTTTTTTCATTTTTTGTTGTTGTTCATCGTTTTAACACCAGTAGCAGCTTGGTTGTGTGCAGTTAAACAAGTAAATGCATGCACAACACATACCAGGACACAAAGGAAAAAAAACACACATTGCAAGGATTTTGTAAAATGCAATGAAGAAAAAAATTTTAGACAGATGTTCTGGATATCGTATGGCGCCAACTAATTTTCGCGTACTACCAAAAAAAATGTGAAAATGTTTTTTAGCATAGCAGAAAAACAGCCATAAAAACTACATGCGAATGAATGCATGCTTCCATAAGCGTGTGTGTGTTTGTGTGCATGTGTTTGCGTATGCAAATGTTTGTGCATGAGAAATAAATGGTGAAAAAATATCATGAAAATGGATGCTAGATGTCCGCAGTTGATTGATGAAAATGCAGTTTTTTATGGTTAAGATTTCTGATGTGTAGTGCATGCAAAAACCAGTGGAGTCAATTGACTCAGAAACGATTATACTCTATTAAGGAATTAAAGCCGCATAACAAAAAAAACAAAAAAAGAAAAATAAATCTTAAAACTCAACAGGACATTTCAAGGTCAAATGGATATGAATATGAAAATGTGACGCGAATACTGAAAAAGAGAAGCATTCTTATAAACCACTTAAATTTGTGGTACAGGGTAGAGATGGACGCGTGAGTGGTTTTTGACACAAGCACGCTCATGCTAATGAAATAAAACTTTTTGCTCACTCACGAATTTTTTTTCTGCTCACGTTTACGCACGCTCACGTGAGTAACTAAAACTTTCTCATGCTCTCGAAATAATGACGCTCACAAACACTTCCTATATATATAAATGCAGGGACGTGCCGTGAGGTTTTCATCAGGGTGTTCACTAGGGTGGCTCGTTTTTGGACTTTTCTCTCTGATCAACTTCTAATACCCGCCAAAAGTGTCGGTCCCCTAAGGGTAACTCACTTGCAAAATATCACTCCGCTCGGAGTTTATCTTCTGTCTCCACTTTGAGCCTCAAAATTGGGGTTTTTGCAAAAAAGGACTTTTTAAAAAAAATAAAAAAAAATTTAAGTTATTTTATTAAAATAATGAAAAAAATTTTTTTGTATAACATTTGATCGTAAATACTTAAATATGAAATTTAAAGATTTTACGGTATCATTAACCCGTTCAAACTTGATACCAAAAAAATGGAATGATTTTGGGGGCGTTCTCAAAACACCTTTTTTCAAAATTTGAAATTTTTATTAAAAAAAAATTTTAAATATACCATTTTTTCTTTCTGAATTCATTAAGAACACCTTGGAGAAGAAAAATGTGAAATATGGCGGATATCCGTCGAGCCACTTTTTGGGAATCGCGGGGGGAAGTTAGCGGATTTCGAGGAAATGTTGGTTTTATCAATAATTTGGATTAATAAAATCTTATAAATTTCACTTTTGGGCAAATTAACTGTTTTTTGGTGTCGTGGCATTCTATTGGATAACTTTAAGTCTGTCATGAAATCTTACCGATCTACGACGTCTTTAACCCACATTGGCTGGGGGTCAAAAATGACCCTCGCAGGAAATTTGAAGTTAAGAGCTTAAATTTTGTGCTATAAACAAGTATAAAACGGCTTTTGTGTTTTTTACCCCAACTATTATTTCGTATTAATATATTATCTTTAAAAAAATCGTTAACCCTTCTTGGTAGGGGGTCAAAAATGACCCATTCAATAAAAAATATTAATTTTGTTGATATCAAAAAATTCAAGCACTATGCCGAAAAGTTTTTGCCGGGGTCATTTTTGACCCCTGGCCACTGTGGGTTAAAGATATCTTAAACAGGTGAAATTTTAGGGCTGATTTAAAGTTATCTAATAGACTGCCACAAATTAATTTTCTATAAAAAATATATATTTCTTATTGAATGGGTCATTTTTGACCCCCTACCAAGAAGGGTTAACGATTTTTTTAAAGATAATATATCAATACGAAATAATAGTTACACTCTAAAAAATCTTTGTAAAAATACTACTATAAAGTGGGTAAATTTTTATGTAAAATAATACACAACGCCTAAAATTGAGCAACAAGTGTTTAAAATCTTAGGGCCAGTTTATAGAAGGCGAACGCTACACACGAACGAAAATTTTACATGTATTTTGTTGTTGTTACAATAACAAAACACATGCAAAATTTTCGTTCGTGTGTAGCGTTCGCCTTCTGTAAACTGGCACTTAGTTTACACACAAAAATTTGAATATTACGCACATTATATAGTATTTTGTGAATTGATAAATATTTTTATAAAATTATAAACACAAGAATTTTAAAATTACACATTTAATGTTTATTGTAAACATTTTGTGTTTAATTTTTGGTATTAAACATTAAATGCGTAATGTTCAACAATTTTAAAATATAAATTGTCAAAATAAAATAAAATATAATCAGAAAATTTTGTTATTATCGCAGTTTAACTAAAATAACGCGAAAAAATATAAAATAAATGAAAATAAAGTTAAAAAAAGTGAAATTATAAAGCAAAGATCAATGCAACGCGTTGCAACGTAAAATTTCTAAGGGCTGATCAAAACCAGACCCGATTGTGATAAGTTCGTAATATTTAAGGAAAATAGTTTATTGTTAATTTCATGTTTTTCTTAAATATTTGCAATTATAAATCAGAATGGTAAGTACCACAAATGACTTGATTTTTTTTTTAATAATTCCTTACAAAAATGTCTCGATATCAGAATCCCGGAATATTTTTTATAAAGAAAAAGGGTCTCAGATTATGAAAACTTATTTATTGAAAAAATGTTTTAGATCTAAACCAGATTCTGGAAATATTTCAATAAAAATTCTTAGATTATTATAGATTTTTTTCTTTATATAAAAAATATTTCAGATTCTGAGGATTATTCTATAGAAGAAGTATCTCAGAACTTTTCTGTAGAAAAAATATCACAGATCCTGAGAAGATTTTTATAGAAAAAATATCCCGGATTCTGAGAAATGTTCTTTAGAAAAAATATAATAGAAAAAATATAACAGAAAAAATATATGAGAAATTTTCTATAGAAAAATATTTTTTCATTTTCTGAGAAATTTTCTAAAAAAAACTTATAAGTTTCTGAAAATTTTTCTATAGAAAAATATATCGGATTCTGAAAATTTCTCTTTAAAAAAAATATATCAGATTTTAAGAATTTTTCTGTAGTAAAAATACCTCATATTCTAAGAAATTTTCTAAAGAAAAAATATCTGAGCTTCTAAGAATTTTTCAAAGAAAAAATCTCTTAGATTTGGAAAATTTTTCAATAGACAAAATATCTCAGATTCTGAGAATTTTTCTGTAGAAAAAATATTTTAGAATCTTAGAATTTTTTAATAGAAAATATTTTTAAGATTTTGAGAAACTTTCTTTAAATAAATATATCACATTCTCAGAATTTTTTGTAGAAAAAATATCTCAGATTCTTATATTTTTTCGGCAGAAAAAAATATCAGATTTTGAGAATTTTTCTATAGAAAAAATATCTCAGATTCTGAGAATTTTTCTATAGAAAAAATATCTCAGATTCTGGGAATTTTTCTACAGAAAAAATATCTCAGATTCTGAGAGTTTTTCTATAGAAAAAATATAACTGATTCTAAGAATTTTTCTATAGAAAAAATATATCAGATTCTGAGAATTTTTCTGTAGAAAAAATATCTCAGATTTTGAGAAAAAAATTCAACAGAAAAAAATTTTTCAATAGAAAAAATATCTCAGATTCTGAGAGTTTTTCTATAGAAAAATATATAATTTTTCTATAGAAAAAATATCCCAGATTATGAGAATTTTTCTATAGAAAAAATATCTAAGACTCTGAGAATTTTTCAATAGAAAAAATATCTTAGGTTCTGAGAATTTTTCTATAGAAAAAATATCTCAGATTCTGAGAATTTTTCTTTAGAAAAAATTTCTCAAATTCTGAGAATTTTTCTATAGAAAAAATTCTGAGAATTTTTCCATAAAAAAAACATCTCTGATTCTGAGAATTTTTCTATAGAAAAATATCTATAGAGAAATATCTCAGATGATTTAAATATCAGAAATATTTCGTTAATAATGTGAAAATTTTTTTACTTGCAGTTTGGGACAACTATAAAATATAAAATTAAAAGTCAACCCCCAATCAATTTTTCATTCATTGTGATTGCTCGTAAGTAATTAATTTCTTAAATAATTGCATTATATTGGTTAAAACAATTAAATTTAACTTTTTATATATTTTTAGGAACAGACGACTCACAAAAAATATTTATTTTCATACTTTCCTAGAGAAGAAAGTACTAATGGAATGGATATAATAGAACAACTGAATCAAGTGTTTCTTTTTTTATTTTACGTTTAAATTTTATCTTTAATGTAGTTATTTTAACGTGTTATTTTTCTTTTGTTATTGATATTTTGTTTATGTTACGAATAATTTTATAAACACAAAAAAAATGCATTTAAATTATAATTTATGAATATTATATTTAACTACACTCTTATAAATTTTTGTTGAAATTTACCCACTTTATTGTAGGTAACTGTTCTCCTACAATAAAGTGGGTAAAAATACTACCTGTGTTTAATTTTCAACATTTGCACACAAAATGTGTACAACTAATAAACATTTTGTGTGTAAGCCAACAAGTTTACTGCTTTCAAAATTCTCTGGCAGTACACACAAAATGTGTAAGTTTAGCTTATTTGTGCTCAAAAATAGATTTAAAATGTTCAAAATTGCATTTTAAATGTTTTCTTTTACATTTAAAGTGTTTGATTTTTAACAACCTGCAAAAATTTGTATTCCTATAAAAAAATAAAACCAAAAATGCATTTTTTATGCTTTTTATAGTTTTTATTTAAACTAAAATGAAATTTTGTATAATACTAGTTAAATATAATATTCATAAATTATAATTTAAATGCATTTTTTTTGTGTTTATAAAATTATTCGTAACATAAACAAAATATCAGTAACAAAAGAAAAATAACACGTTAAAATAACTACATTAAAGATAAAATTTAAATGTAAAATAAAAAAAGAAGCACTTGATTCAGTTGTTCTATTATATCCATTCCATTAGTACTTTCTTCTCTAGAAAAGTATGAAAATAAATATTTTTTGTGAGTCGTCTGTTCCTAAAAATATATAAAAAGTTAAATTTAATTGTTTTAACCAATATAATGCAATTATTTAAGAAATTAATTACTTACGAGCAATCACAATGAATGGAAAATTGATTAGGGGTTGACTTTTAATTTTATTAATTGTTGTCCCAAACTGAAAGTATAAAAAATGTTCACATTATTAACGAAATATTTCTGATATTTAAATCATACAAGGGAAAATTCTCAGAATCTGAGATATTTCTCTACAGATATTTTTCTACAGAAAAATTCTCAGAATCAGAGATGTTTTTTTATGGAAAAATTCTCAGAATTTTTTCTATAGAAAAATGCTCAGAATTTGATATAATTTTCTATAGAAAAATTCTCAGAATCTAAGATATTTTTTCTATTGAAAAATTCTCAGAATCTTAGATATTTTTTCTATAGAAAAATTCTCATAATATGGGATATTTTTTCTATAGAAAAATTATATATTTTTCTATAGAAAAACTCTCAGAATCTGAGATATTTTTTCTATAGAAAAATTTTTTCTGTTGAATTTTTTTCTTAAAATCTGAGATATTTTTTCTACAGAAAAATTCTCAGAATCTGAGATATTTTTTTTTATAGAAAGATTCTCAGAATCTGAGATATTTTTTCTATAAAAAAATTCTTAGAATCAGTTATATTTTTTCTAGGGAAAAACTCTCAGAATCTGAGATAGAAAAATTCTCAGAATCTGAGATATTTTTTCTGTAGAAAAATTCCCAGAATCTGAGATATTTTTTCTACAGAAAAATTCTCAGAATCTAAAATATTTTTTCTATAGAAAAATTCTCAAAATCTAATATTTTTTTCTGCCGAAAAAATATAAGAATCTGAGATATTTTTTCTACAAAAAAATTCTGAGAATTTGATATATTTATTTATAGAAAGTTTCTCAAAATCTTAAAAATATTTTCTATTAAAAAATTCTAAGATTCTAAAATATTCTTTCTACAGAAAAATTCTCAGAATCTGAGATATTTTGTCTATTGAAAAATTTTCAAAATCTAATTGTAAGAGATTTTTTCTTTGAAAAATTCTTTGAAGCTCAGATATTTTTTCTTTAGAAAATTTCTTAGAATCTGAGGTATTTTTACTACAGAAAAATTCTTAAAATCTGATATATTTTTTTTAAAGAGAAATTTTCAGAATCCGATATATTTTTCTATAGAAAAATTTTCAGAAACTTATAAGTTTTTTTTTTAGAAAATTTCTCAGAAAATGAAAAAATGTTTTTCTATAGACAATTTCTCATATATTTTTTCTGTTATATTTTTTCTAAAGAACATTTCTCAGAATCCGGGATATTTTTTCTATAAAAATCTTCTTAGGATCTGTGATATTTTTTCTACAGAAAAGTTCTGAAATATTTCTTCTATAGAATAATTCTCAGAATCTGAAATATTTTTTATATAAAGAAAAAAATCTATAATAATCTAAGAATTTTTATTGAAATATTTCCAGAATCTGGTTTAGATCTAAAACATTTTTTCAATAAATAAATTTTCATAATCTGAGACCCTTTTTCTTTATAAAAAATATTCCGGGATTCTGATATCGAGACATTTTTGTAATGAATTATTCAAAAAAATTCAAGTCATTTGTGGTACTTACCATTCTGGTTTTGATCAGCCCTTAGAAATTTTACGTTGCAACGCGTTGCATTGATCTTTGCTTTATAATTTCACTTTTTTTTAACTTTATTTTCATTTATTTTATATTTTTTTGCGTTATTTTAGTTAAATTGCGATAATAACAAAATTTTCTGATTATATTTTATTTATTTTGACAATTTATATTTTAAAATTGTTGAACATTACGCATTTAATGTTTAATATCAAAAATTAAACACTAAATGTTTACAATAAACATTAAATGTGTAATTTTAAAATTCTTGTGTTTATAATTTTATAAAAATATTTATCAAATCACAAAATACTATATAATGTGCGTAATATTCAAATTTTTGTGTGTAAACTAAAATTTTAAACACTTGGTGCTCAATTTTAGGCGTTGTGTGTTATTTTACATAAAAATTTACCCACTTTATAGTAGTATTTTTACAAAGATTTTTTAGAGTGTAGTATTAAACAAAATTTCATTAAAAACTATAAAAATCATAAAAAATGCATTTTTGGTTTTATTTTTTTATAGGAATACAAATTTTTGCAGGTTGTTAAAAATCAAACACTTTAAATGTAAAAGAAAACATTTAAAATGCAATTTTGAACATTTTAAATCTATTTTTGAGCACAAATTATCTAAAATTACACATTTTGTGTGTACTGCCAGAGAATTTTGAAAGCAGTAAACTTGTTGGCTTACACACAAAATGTTTATTTGTTGTACACACTTTGTGTGCAAATGTTGAAAATTAAACACATAGAGTATTTTTACCCACTTTATTGTAGGAGAACAGTTACCTACAATAAAGTGGGTAAATTTCAACAAAAATTTATAAGAGTGTAGGGTAAAAAACACAAATGCCGTTTTATACTTGTTAATAGCACAAAATTTAAGCTCTAAACTTCAAATTTCCTGCGGGGGTCATTTTTGACCCCCAGCCAATGTGGGTTAAAGACGTCCTAGATCGGTAAGATTTCATGACAGACTTACAGTTATCTAAGAGAATGCCACGACACCAAAAAACTGTTAATTTGTCAAAAAATTAAATTTATAAGATTTTATTAATCCAAATTATTGATAAAACCAACATTTCCTTGAAATCCGCTAACTTCCCCCGCGATTCCCAAAAAGTGGCTCGACAGATATCCGCCATATTTCACATTTTTCTTCTCCAAGGTGTTCTTAATGAATATTGAAAGAAAAAATTGTGTATTTAAAATTTTTTTTAATAAAATTTTCAAATTTTGAAAAAAGGTGTTTTGAGAACGCCCCCAAAATCATTCCATTTTTTTGGTATCAAGTTTGAACGGGTTAATGATACCGTAAAATCTTTAAATTTCATATTTAATTATTTACGATCAAATATTATACAAAAATTTTTTTTCATTATTTTAATAAAAAAACTTAAATTTTTTTTTTTTTTTTTTTTTTTTTTAAAGTCCTTTTTTGCAAAAACCCCAATTTTGAGGCTCAAAGTGGAGACAGAAGATAAACTCCGATCGGAGTGATATTTTGCACGTGAGTTACCCTTAGAGGACCGACACTTTTGGCGGGTATTAGAATTTGATCAGAGAGAAAAGTCCAAAAACGAGCCACCCTAGTGTTCACCATTAATATAAAATTAACCTAACAAGGCACAACTCAATTTTTAGAAGAGAAGTATCACGTTTTGTCATAAAAATATTTTAAACACAAAACTAACACAATTCCTTAATTAATTGATTTTTTTCCGCAAAATTAAAAATTTTTAGAACTTGTTCTGAAATGACTTTCGGTGCACAGTTACAAAAAGTAAGCACCCTTATGCTTAAGGTTTAAAAAAAAAAAATTTAAGAACATGCACATATCCAGGGCGATATCTTGTTGGCCCAACAAGAAAAAAAAATTTATTGCCCTTTTCAAGATATTTAGCTTTTTCAATACACAAAAAACACAAAAAACAAAAGCTTCTAAAAATTTGTTGATCGCAGATTTGGAATTAAAAGATGACGGTCAATAAGGATCACAGTTGAGTTATTTTAATTTAAAAATGCGATTTAGAATCACGACGTTAATTTGTCTATAAAAGTCCTATTTTTGACACCAATGTAAAAATACGTAATAGTGGAATGAAAAAAAGTACTAAATTTTGGGGGTTTCCTTTTTAAATGCGATTTTCTGAAAAACGATACGCGACAGAAACAATTATAAGTCAGATTTTAAATCAGAAATTCAAAATAAATATAGTTTATGTATTGCAATTGCTGGAAAAGTGAATTTTTCTGAATATGTAGAGTTGTGTGATTTAATGGAAAGTACACTAGTTGACACACTAAAATAATTGTGTAATTTACTTTATTAGTTTACTTAAAAAATTAACCAGTAAATTTGTTTTTAAATAAAAATATTTGTATCTTTGAGAATTCCTACATCTGTATTTAAAAAAATTGTTTTAAAACGACTTTTGCGTTACAATTAATGTTGGCGAAAAATAATTTCTTTTGCCAAAAATAAATGGTAAAACGCAATGCACCCTATTTTCTTTAATTGAAAATATTATATATCGCCGAAATATTTTCTTCCTCACATCATCATAATAAAATTAACGTGCATCAAACAAACCTTCATGTTTTTCAATAAAAAATAATTTTTTTTGTTGTTTAAAACCAAAAAACATGTAAAAAGGTGTGTTTTTTTGACAACCATTTGGCAACCTTGTTTGTGAAATTTAAATGATATCTGTAATGACAATCACAGATAAAATCCCAAATTATTATATGGCTTTTAAATTAAAGCAATAGCTCTTTCCAGTAAAAAATCACAGATAAAATCCCAAATTATTATATGGCTTTTAAATTAAGGTAATAGCTCTTTCCAGCAAAAAGATATCACCTCTTAAAGTTATGTGTGTTACTTAAATTGCCGCACAAAAATGCCTCTAAAAATGTATATTTTGTTTGTAGTAGTTGTTGTAATTTAACACTAGTTGAGTGTGCGCAACAAAGTTAAGAACAACTTCGTTTGTTCTTTAAATTTTGTCGCACACGCAAAAAAACAGGTGTAATATTACACAAAAATCTGGCATAATCTACCTAAGTTTATACGTAAATATACAACTTAACAAGTTATAAGACTATTTAGTAAATATACTTAGGTAAAAAATTGTCTTATAAAAAATATGACATTTATAAAAGAAAACTTTGTAAAAATGATCAAGGAAATTTATCATTTTAATCAAGTCAAAGTTACCACTTATTCAAATATATTATTCAATTTAACAAATTAATTCCGACACAATAAACCAAATAACTTATATCAATTAATACATTTACCTTTATATTTTTAACATTCTTTACTACATAAATGAAACAAATCACCAATAAGGTTTTTATTTATTATTTATTATGGTTAAATTATACATTCAATTAAAAAAAATCTGCAAACATTAGAAAATAAAATTTAAACCTATTACTATATAAATTATTTTATCGATTTTTAATTTTCTACACAAAATTTTTTATCGATTTTTAATTTTCTACAGAAAATTTTTAATCGATGATAAATTTTCTATAGAAAATTTTTTATTCATTATAAATTTTTTATCGATTACACATTTTCCATTTTCTACAAAAAAAATGTTATCTATTATAAATTTTTTAGCGAACATTTTTTATAAAAAATTATCTCTACAAAATTTATAATCGAAAAAAAAAATTATCTATAGAAAATTTATAATCAATAAAAAATTATCTATAGAAAATTTATAATCGATAAAAAATTATATATAGAAAATTTATAATCGATAAAAAATTATCTATAGAAAATTTATAATCGAAAAAAAAATTATCTATAGAAAATTTATAATCAATAAAAAATTATCTATAGAAAATTTCTAATCGATAAAAAATTTTCTATTGAAAATTTATAATCGATAATAAAAAGTGTATAGAAAAATCGATATAAAATTTATATAGAAAATAAAAAATTTTCTATTAAAAATTTATAATCGATAAAAAAGTTTCTAAAGAAAATTTATAATCGATAAAAAAAAATTATAGCAAATTTATAATCGATAAAAAATTTGTTATACATACATAATTTATTTTTTGATAAATAATTATCTATAGAAAAATTATAATCGATAAAAAAATATCTAAAATCGATAAAAAATTATCCATAGAAAATTTATAATCGATAAAATTTTTTTTATAGAAAATATATAATCGATAAAAAATTTTCTATTGAAAATATATGATCGATAAAAAATTTTCGATTAAAAATTTATAATCGATTAAAAGTTTTCTATAGAAAATTTATAATTGATAAAAATAAATTCCATAGAAATTAATAACCGATTAAAAATTTTCTATAGAAAATATATAATCGATAAAAAATTATCTATAGAAAATTTATAATCGAAAAAAAAATTATCTATAGAAAATTTATAATCAATAAAAAATTATCTATAGAAAATTTCTAATCGATAAAAAATTTTCTATTGAAAATTTATAATCGATAAAAAAAAGTGTATAGAAAAATCGATAAAAAATTTATATAGAAAATAAAAAATTTTCTATTAAAAATTTATAATCGATAAAAAAAAATTATAGCAAATTTATAATCGATAAAAAATTTGGTATACACACATAATTTATTTTTTGATAAATAATTATCTATAGAAAATTTATAATCGATAAAAAAATATCTAAAATCGATAAAAAATTATCCATAGAAAATTTATAATCGATAAAATTTTTTTTATAGAAAATATATAATCGATAAAAAATTTTCTATTGAAAATATATGATCGATAAAAAATTTTCGATTGAAAATTTATAATCGATTAAAAGTTTTCTATAGAAAATTTATAATTGATAAAAATAAATTCCATAGAAATTAATAACCGATTAAAAATTTTCTATAGAAAATTTTCTATAGAAAATTTTCTATAGAAAATTTATAATCGATAAAAAATTTTCTATAGAAAACTTATAATCGATAACATATTATGTATAGAAAATCGATAAAAAATTATCTATATAAAATTTATAATCGACAAAAAATTTTTATAGAAAAATATTTTCTGTAGAAAATTTATAATCGGTTAAAGAAATTTTCTAAAGAAAATTTATGATCGATTATAAATTTTCGATAGAATAGTTAAAATCGATAAACAATTTTCGATATAAAATTTATAATCGTTAAACCAATTTTATCATGCTATATTATAAATTTTCTATAGAAAATTTTTTATCGGTTATAAATTTTCTATAGAAACGTTTTTATTGATTATAAAATTTCTACAGAAAACTTTTTATCGATTATAAATTTTTTATCGATCATAAATTTTCTATAGAAAATTTATAATCGATCAATTTTATTATATTACAAATTTTTTATCGATTATAAATTTACTAAAGATAATTTTGATCGATTATAAATTTTCTATAGAACATTTTTTATCGATTATAAATTTTCTATAGAAAATTTTTTATCGATTATAAATTTTCTATAGAAAAATTTTTTTTTTTTCTATATAAAATTTTTTATCGATTATAAATTTTCTATAGAAAATTTTTTATCGATTATAAATTTTATAAGGAAAAATTTTTATCGATTATAAATTTTCTATAGAAAAATTTTTATCGATTATAAATTTTCTACAGAATTTTATTTCGATTTTAAATTTTCTTTATTGATTATAAATTTTCTACGGAAAATTGTTTTTGTAATAAAATTTGTAATAAAAAGAAAATTTGTTGTTTTTTTATTTTTAGTACCAAAAGGTACATAAAAATAAAATTTATTTATTCGGCCTTTATATATGTATATATATTCGATTAGAGTTTTATTCTAGTTCGAGGCCCAAAAATATTTCTATTTATGATATTGTCATAATAGAGTATTTTTAATTTATTGCTTTAAAAAAGTTACTATCTCATAGTATGTCTGTACTGATCAGTTTCATCCCCACTAAAGGAATCTTCAGCAGACTTTAGAGAATCATCGTTGGTCAATCAAACATCAAACCAGACATAATATTTGATATATTTCCCAAGTTATATGAGAAGTACTATTATGAAGGTCCGAAATCTGTTTTCCAACAAAAATAACTCTTTTAAAGCAAAAATTGTATATATTAAATCACCGTCGGTAACTATTAATATATGTGTTGCTGTTATTTTACAATAACAACAGTGCCTAACCAAACAATAGTGTTGGTAGGATAAGTCGTACTAAACTTTGTGTTAAATGTTGTTTTTTTATTTTTAGTACCAAAAGGTACATAAAAATAAAATTTATTTATTCGGCCTTTATATATGTATATATATTCGATTAGAGTTTTATTCTAGTTCGAGCCTCGGGCCTTTTGGTACTAAAAATAAAAAAACAACATTTAACACAAAGTTTAGTACGACTTATCCTACCAACACTATTGTTTGGTTAGGCACTGTTGTTATTGTAAAATAACAGCAACACATATATTAATAGTTACCGACGGTGATTTAATATATACAATTTTTGCTTTAAAAGAGTTATTTTTGTTGGAAAACAGATTTCGGACCTTCATAATAGTACTTCTCATATAACTTGGGAAATATATCAAATATTATGTCTGGTTTGATGTTTGATTGACCAACGATGATTCTCTAAAGTCTGCTGAAGATTCCTTTAGTGGGGATGAAACTGATCAGTACAGACATACTATGAGATAGTAACTTTTTTAAAGCAATAAATTAAAAATACTCTATTATGACAATATCATAAATAGAAATATTTTTGGGCCTCGAACTAGAATAAAACTCTAATCGAATATATATAAAAAGAAAATTTTTTAAAGATTATAAATTTTCTATATATCATTTTTTTATCGATTATAAATTTTCTATATAAAATTTTTTACCGATTATAAATTTTCTTACCAATTGGCAATTATATTTTTATTGTTCTCACCTATTCAAAACGACCCTGTTACAACTGTTTTAATACAATATTGTGGTTCTTCTTTTCGACATTCCTTCATGACCGATTCAAGAATACGATCACATATTTCATGTTGACATCTAATCCCTTACATAAAGCAGCCAAAGCTTGCAGCATCTTTTCAAGAAATGTGCGTCCCTGTACGCCACTGATTAAGTTATTAAACGAATGCGATCACTTTCGTTTACGGTCGATTTCAAACTTTTAGCTATTCATATTTTCCAATTAAGGGGGTCATTTATTTGCCTAAATGAATGCTAATCTAAACGCTTTTATCGTTAAAAAACAATTTGTTAAAATTCTCGCAAAAAAATATCGGCAAAATTGCAGTTTATGGGGCACACTGAAAACGAAAAAACTAAAAACGCCATCCGCTTTAGAATTAAAAAAGAAAAAAAAAACAAAATTATTGATGACTGGCGCCGGGAACTTGTTTGGGGTCCTCTTTATTAGGGACATCCAGGAAAGGGAAATCTTAAATTTTTTTTTGCGTAGCCGGCCTTCGGATGTCGTTTTTAGTTTTTTTAATTTCCGTGTGTCCCATATACTGCAATTCAGCCAAATATCTTACCAGAGATATAAATTAGCGCATGCAATTTTAGTACCCAACTTTACACTGCTCCTAATGAGATTCAGGACATCTGGTGTCATTTCCTCTAAAGCGGTATAGTCCACGAAACCAGCACACTAAAAAAATAGGTTAGAATTTTTGGAACTCATAAAGATTACTAAACTTGCTTACGATAGGTATTATAAAATAAGAAGAATAGTAAAATATGTACTTACTTATTTTACTTTTTTTATAATAAGTTTTATTTTACAAAACATATAACAAAAAATGCAGCAATAATTATCATAAAAAAACAAAACAAAAAAAAAACAAAAAAAAAATAAATGGATTGAAACCAGCGCTGCCAACTTTGACGATTTATCGTCATTTTGACGATTTTTGAACTCAATTTTACTGAAATGACGATTGACGATTTTTCATTTTCGCCAGGAACAAAAATGACGATTTTATTTAAATTTTGTCAAAAAATTCAAATTTTATAAGCAAATAATTTGAAGTTAACTTAACTTTTTGAAAAGAAAAGACAAAAACGTGTACTTTTTTTTTAAAGATAGTTACTTTTAAGAAAAAAGCTCAACAATTTCGGGAAAAGACAGGAAAATTTAAAAATTCACCAGAAAAAACATTAAAAAAGTTTTTTTATTAGAAGTGGTCAGTTTTTGTTCATTCAATGTAAATTGGTGCGTTAAATTTACAACGCTCCAATATCGGAATGAATTTAAATCTGGGGACTAAGCACACAAAATCAATTTCAATAATCTTCGTCCTTGGGCCATAAGCTTTTCTTAAGTTTCAAATTTTAGGTCAATTAATTGATAATTGCGACTTGAAGACAGGTCTAGGACCAATATTTTGGATAGTTACCATCAACGGAAACTCATTACAATCTGGACCATGGAGTGGTCTGGGGTATTAACATTTTTAGTATTTATTAGCGTATTTTTATCATGACGATTTTTTGACGACAAACTTTTTTCAACTTGACGATTTTGACGATTTTTTTTAAAAAATTGACGATTTCTCCAAAAAAAAAGTTGGCAGCACTGATTGAAACAGCTGATTGCCGTAAACACATTAGGCCGATTTTACACGTGTATTTGGTAACTTTTACAGTTTTTAAAATATAATACGGCGTTCACACTTGCTGTTTTGAAGTGTTTAAGAGTGAGATGTTTAAAAAAGTATTTGTTCTGTATCCATTACGTTTTTATTCTGTTACTGGTGTTTTGTTAAACAACTTGTTTAAAGTCGCTAGTGTGAACTTCATATAAGGCAACCAAGCGAACATTTTTTAGTATGTTGAGGTAACACTTAGTATATTATCACACTAAGGCCTCTGTTCTGTCTTTCACAACTTTTCAATTCACATGAAAATTTTCGAATCACATGAAATCAAGTTTAGTGTTTATTTGATCACGTTTTCATTCAAAGTTGAAATCGAATAATTAAAATTTAAAAAATTATAAGGAAAAATGTGCATTCGTTTTACTTTCACCAAATTTTATTTATGTGAAACAAAACGAAAAAGAAATTCGGATGTGAAATCTAGAACACCAAAAAAATTCGGAAATTTTCATTTTCACATTTTTTATGTGTATTACTTTTTTTTGGAACAGCGGCCTAAACTTAAGATATTTTCCAAATATCTTAGGTAAAATTATAGGCCCTTACCACAAGAAAATAAAAAGTCTATTTTAACAAAAGTTTTATTTTAAATTTCAAATTTTCAATACATTTTTTGAAAGTCGATTTTAAAAACAAAAACAATTTGTATGGAAATAAAATTAAAAGCTCATTTTAAATTTATTTTATTTTCTTGTGGTAAAGCTGATAAAGTTTACACATGGAAAAAACAATAATGTCAAATATTTAAAAATTAAAAAGGAATTTGAAAATAAAAGGGGCTACAAAGTGAACTTTGTTATAATACTAAATAAATGCCAATGGTAATTTTTATTCAAACTTTGGAAATTTAAATATGACTTGTACTTTTTTTTTGAAACCATATAAAAAAAATGTTACCTAAGCTACAGTAGTAAATCGTACACCAGTTTTTTTTTTTGCGTGCACATACACTTACGCACCATCTACACGTGGGAGAATTTTTTCATGAAAGCTGAGATAACGTCGGCAGAGAAGCAGTTGGGAAATTTCAATATTTATCTCAATATCAAATGGTGTGGAAAACGAGCTGCAATTATTCTTATGAAATTTCATAATTTTCAATCAGCCGTGGAATAACTATGTATGTTTTTCATCATAAATATATGTACAATCTATTATTTAAGCACATACATTTGTTTATACACTTATTTTTTAATGATTTATTTTATTTTTCCTTTTTTCGACGCCATTTGCTCCAAAAAACAATTGTAAACATACAAATATAAGTGAATTTGACACTTGATCTCATCCAATCTCATCAGATTGTTGTTATGAGATATCTCATAACAACTATCTGATGAGATCAAATACTGAGACTAATATTTAGTCCACACCTGAGAGAAATTTCTTTGCGATTGATTTTGACGTTTCTTGATACAAATATCTCAGTATTTCTCCCAGGTGTAGACAGCGGGTTAACTGTTGGAAACAATTGCATTAATGCTTACAAAATTTGGCATAACTTTTTTATGAAATGAAATAAAAAATGATATACCAACTGAAAGTGTACATTTTCTGCTATGGGAACATGTCGAATTATATGTGCGAAAATATTTTTGAACCTTTCAAAAAAATTATAAAAATATAAAATTGACTTATTTAAGGAAAAAATGCTAGGTGTTCAGAGAACACCTCCGCACATTAGACGGAACGTCACTGAATAAATGTTAATTTTACTTTTTTCGATTTCTTACACAAAGAGTATTTCATTTCCAAACAACAGTCATAACAATTTATTTTAATCACGATTTTATTAGGGATGTCGCGAATATTCGTCTGTATTCGGTATTAAAAATTTAAATTTGTTAAAAAAAAAAAGTTGTTATTAGCTTTTGGCATTTTTTTTGTAGTCATTTCAGTTTGTCTTTTAAACAAAAAAAAACTTGAGCACTTGATTAAAGTTCGAATTGTTAAGGTAACAGAAAAAAATAGTTTCAACAACAGCGGTGCTGTTTTTTAGTCTGGTACTTTTTTTTTATTTTTTACATGGGTAGAATACAGGCGTATGAATAATCTAACTATTCGGCAGTATTCGGTATTCGGTTCAAACCGAATACTAAATATTCGGCAAAATGCCGAATACACTATTCGCGACATCCCTACATTTTATATTAAATACCCTCTACATTCAATATTATGATGATTTTCCTACTTGTTTTCTGTTTCAGGCAGCACTGTTTCAGGCAACACATTACAATCACGTAAACACATCCCAATCACGCAAATTACTTACACACACTAACGCACCAAAACATATTTTCTAATAACGAGCACTCACGATCACGTGAGTAAAAATAAATTTCACTCATGATCACTCGAGATTCACGCATGAATAACAAAAAATTCGTGTCACGCGCGAATCTGTAGTACAGAGTATTAAGAGTTTTTGCTAATGTTTGTAACTACCCGAAATATTGGTGCCTACCTTAAATTATATCGATTGAATAAGATTTTCTTAATGAGTCGATTTAGCGTCTGTCCATAGAGTTGCAGAAATAATGACTTTTTTCTAATTTCGTCGATCGCCGGGCATGTTATGGTTCCTTTTGGTTTAAAAACTCTATGTTTAAATTTTTAGCCAAATCGGACAAAATAAACCCCTGCCTTTGGGCGGTTAAGGTTTTGCCCCAAAAAAAAAGTTTCCCATACAAACCAACATTTTTTTTTGATTTTTTAGGCCTCTGTTCTGTCTTTCACAACTTTTCAATTCACATGAAAATTTTCGAATCACATGAAATCAAGTTTAGTGTTTATTTGATCACGTTTTCATTCAAAGTTGAAATCGAATAATTAAAATTTAAAAAATTATAAGGAAAAATGTGCATTCGTTTTACTTTCACCAAATTTTATTTATGTGAAACAAAACGAAAAAGAAATTCGGATGTGAAATCTAGAACACCAAAAAAATTCGGAAATTTTCATTTTCACATTTGGCGCTTTGAAAAAACCCCCAATGAAATAACCCCCAAACAGAAAAATGAAAAAATCCCCAAAAAAAAAATGCTAAAATTTAATTTGGGGATTTTTTCATTTATTTTGGCGGTTGTTTCATTATTTATTTTGGGGTTTTCTTCATTATGAAATAAGCCCTAAATGAAAAAAGAAATAAAAAAAAAATATTTGGGGATATTTTCATTTGTTTAGATTTTGGAAGGTAATTTAATTTTTTTGAGAGTTTTGCATTACCGGAAAAACTTATCTTTGTTGTAGAAATAATCCGAGTGTTTTCCATAGACAGACGGTCGGACATCGCTAGATCGACTCAAAGTTGATCGAGGATCATGAATATACCTTATGGGGTCCTAGACCAATATTTTGAGGTGTTACAAACGGAATGAACAATATATAGATACTCTCTAGAATGGAGGGTAACAAAATTTAATGGGTTATAAAATTTTTTTGGTACTTCCTTATTCGAAACTATTTTCTCCTTATTGTACTCAAGACAATTGATAATTTAGATAATTTATAGGATTGCAAATAAAAACAATTTTAAGATTTCCTCGGTGGCTTCAACACGCAGAGAAGAGATACGATTGTGGCAACCATCATTTAAAAGTGCCATATTATGATTGAAAATTTTATTTTAACTTGTTTGTAGCAGCCATAACATTTTTGCAGAAATCATGACATGATCCAAAATATTCGGAAAATTTTAATTTAATATATTTGCAACAAAAGATTTATGATTTCTATAAACATATTATAATACAGTTTTCAATCATAATATGACGCTTTTAAGTTGTGGTTGCAACAATTATATATCTTCTCTAACAATAAGTGAAGCACATGCATATGGTTAGTTAGCATCTGGGGGCCCCCGTAGGCTAGTTGGTAGCGTGCTAGCCTTTCAACGTGGGGGTCGTGGGTTCGATTCCCACTAGAACCCTTGGTTTTTTCGCTACAACGAGACGACGGTCATTGATACCAGTTCTCGGTTAGGTTGCATTTATTAAAAAAAATGTAAATAAATAGAGAGAATAAATATAAATAATTGATCATGTGATGTGATCAAAACTATTATTATATATTAGTATATATATTATTAGTTAAAATTTGTGCAAAATATTCGTTACGATCCCATCTTTAATTTTTTGAGGTGCTTTGAAGTGTAGCAAAGTAAAATAAATTTTGGGCAACCCTACAGCCGACTGTACAAACCACAGACTAATACAGACTCGACATAAGTGACAGGTGTCAAAAAAGTATTCTTTAACCATATGGTTAATATTTTCAAATTATTCTACGAATTAGGTTAGAAAGAGAAAACTGATATAACGCGCCATGAGAAAAATGGATGCCAGATCGATTTTTGTTGTTTCACTCACTCCTAAGTCGTAGAAAGTGCTACCATGTTAGCGTAAAACGGGATAAAAACCGCTGTGTTTTCTCCTAAAATCGCTTAGTTTTTCCCCATTTTTTCTTATAAAACTCTACTGTCGAGTCTGTATATAGTCTGTGGTACAAACATTCACATGTAATTATTTTCCCAAACAGATTTGCGAATGTTTTTATAAAACAATAGAGGTATTCAGAGTCTTACTGCCAGCCCTGGCAATGTAGCAAAAGAGTACTTCTTTCAAAAAATACATGTATTTTGAAAAGTAATTTTGAAAAGTGCTCTTTTACCACCAGTGCCAGG
>CAWUER010000687.1:0-30919 GCA_963921195.1 Pegoplata infirma | reverse complement strand
AAATTTAAAATTTTTTATATGTTGTCTCTTTTGCCAAAAACTTAGATTTTAATGGTTTTTCGGATATTAAAACTGATTTTGGAATTAAAGATTTGAAATTCAAAATGGCGGATCCAATATGGCGAATATGCTTTTGTAATTCTTAGCTAATTGTACTTAAATTAGTAATTTTTGATGTATTTAGGGTCAGTAATTACGAATATGAGCTCCGATTTTTTAAATTCAAAATGGCGGATCCAATATGGCGTCAAATAAAATATTAAGTTTTTTTCTATGTTGCCTGATTTTGATGGTTTTTGGAATGCCAAATCTGATTTAAGAATCAAATATTCAAAATAGCGGATCCAATATGGCGGACAAGATATTTAATTTATTGATTAATGTTTCAAAATATCACTAGGAAATGATTGCACAACACGAATACGAACTCAGATTTTTAGGAATCAAAATGGCGGATCCATAATTTAGGACATAACTTTTTAAAAAAATGTACAATGTTTAAATTTCTAAGTTTTTTATAAATCCCTCTTTTTGCTTTTATCAGAAGATTTTAATAAAATATTTCTCTTTTAAATGCGTCAAAAAGTTCATATATTCAGTGGCTCATTTAAGAGAGAACTTTTTTATTTCCAATAAGCATTTGCCATCCTAAATGTACAAATAATGCTACAAGCTTACAATTTCATAAAAAATATTAAAAATGCTATTGCCAAAATATGCCCGCTTAAATGCGTTACCAGCTTTAATGTTAAGCACTAGAGATGGACGCTGGTCACATGAATTACTCGTGATCGAAAGTGAGCGTGATTAAAATTTTTTGTTCGTGAGTGATAAGTGAGTGAGACAATTTTTTGCGTGAGTGATTCGTAGTGAGTGCAATTTTTTTGCGTGATTCAAAACTATTTAATTGTATTGATTCAGTTATTACAATTTTTTTCGTGTTTTAAATGTTTAGCGTGAGTTACGAGTGAGCGTGAGTCACACGTGAGTGGTGTTTTGTTTACTCACGTAAATAGTGAGTAAGTGTGAAAAAAAAAACGGTTGAGTAAATTATGTTTTTTTTGTGAGCGTGAGTCAACGTGAGTTAAAATTCACTCACGTGCCCATCAGAAGTTATCACGCCAATGTTGTTAAAGTGAGGCATGTTTTATTAGAAATCAATAGAAACAAAAATATCGAAAAATGTTGAAGTTCCATTTTAGGGCATTTCTAAACGCCATATTTTGGTTTATTGTCTCTAGATCAAAAGTTTATGAACGGTCGCACAGGGTCGCAAAAATGTGAATAGAATACATTGTCAGAGACAGATCGTAGTTCGAGGTTTGTCAATATCGTTTGGACTTTCTTGGACTTTGGTGTTGAAAAAAGGCGGATTTCAACAAAAGTATGAATTTCCAAAATTTATTTAAAAAAAAATGCTTATAGCTTACTTTTTGGCAGTTTATATCATGTGTTGAACAAACAGGTATGTCTTTAGGAGAACTTCACCGAAAATTTTAAAAAAATATTGTGTCTACAAAAAAAAAAAAATATTTGTTTCATAAATAAAAAATAAAAAAAAAAATCTCAAACATTGACTTTAACCTCATGCAAAAAAAAACTTTAAGCTATAATAAAAAGATATTAAAGGTGGATAAAATTCAAGATGTCGACATTCCGAAAAAATATTTTTAAATATGTGTTGCCTTACAGACCTTATTGGCCAAAAAATGGAAATCCTGGCCCACAGTGCACTGCTTTAAATTTTTAATGTCGCTTCACTCACTGAAATAAAGATCTACTAGGGCATGGGTTTTGCCAAAGGGAGTAAAAGTGTTAAAAAAATGTTCTTTTGGTCCTTTTTATATTTCTTAAAATAACGCTCCTAGAAGCTTAAAATTTGGAATGTAAGATCCTTTGGAGAAAAAACACATTATCGAAATAATACTTTTTGTAAATTTCTTTTCTTAGGGGGTAAAAAAGGTAAAAAGTGTAAAAAAATTGTACTTTTGGTACTTCTTATTTTTCCTGAAATGATGACCCTAGACACTTGATATTTAGAATATAGGATTCTTCAGTAAAAAAACATTCTGAAAAAGTACTTTTTGAAAATTTCATTTCTAAGGGTCGTAAAAGTGTAAAAATTTGTACTTTTGGTACTTTTTATTTTTTTGGAAATAATGATCCTTCCACTACTTGCCACTTCCGAAAAAAATATTCTGGAAAAGATCTTTTTGAACTTTTTTTACTTATGCGATACAAAAGCGTACTTTTGGTACTTTTTATATTTATAAAAATAAGAGTCCTAGAAAATTAAAATTTTGAATAGGGGATCCTTTGGTTAAAAAAATTACCTGGTAATAGTACTTTTGAAAATTCCATTTCTAAGCGGGTAAAAATTGTACTTTTGGTACTTTTAACATTTTTTGAAGTAATTCTCCTAGAAAGTTGAAATTTTGAATATACGATCATTCGGAGAAAAAACCATTCTGGAAAAATTTTTTTGTAGCACGGGTAAAGAATTGTACTTTTGGTACTTTTCTTATTTTCTTAAAAAATGGTCACAGAAACATCAGATTTGTAATGTATTAACTTTCGGTAAAAAAAAAAACTGGAAAAAATACTTTTTGGTAATTCCGTTTCTAAGGTAGGTTAAAGGGTTTTTGGGGGTGATTTTAGTACCGTTTTTAAACATCATCATAGAACGTCATTAAGATGTGCGTTTAAAGGGTTAAAATGTTCTTCAAAAATGCCTGCGAATTTTGTACTCTTGCATAAAACATAAAATCATTATAATTTTTTGCGGAAGATTTGGATGTACTTGCCAAAGCAAAGTTTTTTTTAGAAAAAAATAATGTTATATTACTTTGCTATTCCATGCAAAACGAATTGAAATATAAGTCGAGGAACCCCATTAAGCTCTGAACAGAACAAGCCCGGCACGACTTTTTCCATACGATTTGACAGTTAAAAACCGTGAACGGCACGACAAAAAATTAGAACTTATTTTATTTCATCTCCGGGTTCTCTCAATCTACCTCCCTCTCACACTCCAGGGTTGCCGCATGTACAGAACAATTTTTTATTTTTTCATTCACAATGGTGTAACAAACGTACAGTAGTGCCAACTTAATCACATTGACTATGTGATAAGCGATTTTTTCCCGTAAAATTACACTAATTTTATTAAAAGTTAGCACCACTGAACAAACAAATGGCATTTTTTGCCGTCGCCGTCCCCCGTTATTGTTTTGGGCCTATATTCTCCGGCAACGGCAACCGTCCCCCGTGCCGTGCTTGTTCTGTTTCTACCTTTAAAAAACCAAAAGAGCTGTACATTTCGTGAGTGAGTGAGTGAGTGCAAAAATATGTAAGTGTAAAAAGTGTTTTTACATTTTGGAGAGTATAAAAGATTCGGCATCAAAGAATATAACACTCTCACTTGTTTTATGTACATTTGATAAACAAATAGAAATTTTTTATGCGAAAAGCTTAGACTTGGTGAAAAAGTAGTTTTGGTAAAAAAATTATTTTTTTTTTTTACACGAAAAACAAAATTACAAGCAAATTACTAAATTGTTATGAAATTTAAAGTTCAAATGCGATTTTCTCGAAAAAAAAGATGAACGTGTTTCTGATTTTGTTTGTGTGGATGGACAAACATCTAAACTTTTAAAAAAATAAATAAAAAAGATGAAAAAAAGTGGCCGGATTTTTGATAAATTGACTTTTTTAAAAAATGGAAAATTTCAGAACGGGTTCTGAAAATTTTCCAAAAAAAATTTTTTAATCGATAGCCCATACAAAACTATATAAGAACGTAAATTTTTTACATTGTGGTGCATTCCGTTTTAATGTGATAAATATTTAATCAAGGCAACTCGCCACAAATTTGACCATTTTTCCAATATTTGACCACGCCTCCTAAGCCCAGTTTTTGAAAAATTGAAAAACCAAAAACGCAATTTTCTAAGTTCCATATAGGGCTATCCATATCACCTATTCAGAAGTTTACGGTACACATGTTTTTTTTCGCTGGACATTTGGTGTGGAATGCCTCACATGTTTAATTAAATTTACGTTTTTCTAAAAACAAATTAAACATTTAGGACCTGAAGGAGATTTAGGTTGTAATTGAAAAAAACTAAATATGATTTTTAGAGAATTATTTTTCGTAACTTCTTTAAGATTTTTATACCCTACACTTACAATTAGATTTGTAGCTCATCGAAATATTCGTCTAAGACCCCATAATGTATATACATATGTTATTGATCAGTGATCGATTTTAAGACATTCTAGCGATGTCCGTCTGTCTGTCCGTCTGTGGAAATGGTGCTCACGACCAAATATCAAACAGATATGGACAAGATTTAGCATATTTACTTTCAGTTGTCCTAGGCACTTTGGTATTGCATTTGAGCGAAATCGGTTCAGCGGTTCAAAAGTTATGAAAGAAAATGTAATGACACCTCGAAAATTTTGTTACATTCAACATAACCTAAAAATACAAAATGCTTTAATTCCGCTACTGGTTGACACATGCAAACAGAATTGATCACCGAGTGGTATTTAAACAATTACAAAAATATTTTTTTTTTTCAAAAACAATTTTTTCGCCGATTTTTTTACAAAAAAAAAAAAATTGGGGATTTTTTTTTACCTAAAAATTTTTTTCGCGGATTTTTTTTTGTTTTTTGCAAATATTTTTTTTTTACATTGTGGAGGTATCAATACATTCAGCAAGTTCGAATTTAACTTTTTTACTTGTTATACCCTACACCACTCTGTGGTAAGGGGTATAATGAGTTTGTGCTAATGTTTGTAACTACCAAAAATATTCGTCCTAGACCTACCTTCAAGTAACGGATCGATTCAGAATTACTTTTTGAGTCGATTTAGCACAAAAAAAGTTCGCAATTGTCAAGCCATTGACTGGAAATTTGAAACTTATGCATCTTTTTGCCCAAGGACGACGCCTATTGAAATTGGAGGAAATCGGTTCATGTAAAGACCTAGACCCCCATACAAAACACCCCCTTTGGATTCGGCTTAAATGACTCTAATAACGTTTTATAATAGAGATCGCTTTGAAATTTAGCAAGTAATCAAATTTTGTACGCAAGAATCACCATTCCAAATTTTAAAGGAATCGTGTCAGTCCTTTTGGTAGTCCCTATACAAACCAACCTCCCGATATTCACATAATTCCTTCAAAATTCATAAAAATAAAATATTTGATACAAAATTTATTTTAGGTGTTATACGTGTACTTTAGTAAACTAATCAAATCGAAATATAATTGGACCATTTTTGGACTTAGTCCCCCATATAAAAATTTCGACCGATATTCAGTTAAATCGGTCTATCGACAATAAAAATAAATCAGTTCCCCTAAAATTTGATCTGTGTGAGTTTTTTACACTAAATAAAGATCTAACAAAAGGTACATCCAATCGGTCCATGTTTGGACTTGGGACCCATTTTCTGGAAAACACTGGTGTAGGGTATCATATGGTCGGTCTTGACCGACTATAACTTTCTTACTTGTTTTTAATTGATTACTTGTAAATTTGTTCCATACGAAACATTTTTATGCCGTATGAAGTTCATTAACCTTCACTCAGGATTTTTTTTCAGCCCGCGACATTTGCGAAGCGTGGATTAAAAAAAATAGTTTAAATAATAAAAATATTGCAGAAATTTTGTGCAAAACCCTTAAGTTATATTTTTCTGATAATTTTAATTGCGAAAGAAAAATTGTCCCTTAACGTTTTCCCCCATATATGGACATCAGTTTTCTTCACTCTCTTAAAAAATATTATTATTAAAAAAAAATCTATAATAATTCCATTTTTTCTATTTAAATCATAATATTATATAAATTCTATATTTTTATTTTATTTATCCCACATAAACTTAATTTTCTATCTATTCTACACATAGACAAACCCTGATAAATGCCCAATCAATATAATCTTTATAAAAACTAAAGAAGAAAAAAAATCTTCTTGAAGGCAAAATAATATAAATAAGATAAAGTAGATGAAAAAAAAAAATAATATAAAAATAATCATTGAAGCACATTAAGTCGTTATGAATAACACAAAAAAAATAACAGACCAAAGAAGCAAGCGTGTAGAAAGTAAGTTCCTGTTAAGGACTTTTGCAAATGACTCCGTATTTGTGTATGAGTTTTGGTATGGAAAACATGCCAAAAGCATTTTGTTATTGCTAAATATTTTGTTAGTATTTGGTGTAAAGTAGTGCCTCCGGTCAGTACCGTAGTACCGGGAATACCGGTATTCCCGGTTCTCGGTATTACCGGGAAATGGAACCGGTTTCCCGGTTCTTAATTCATTCCCGGTATTCCCGGGAATACCGGTATTCCCGGTTCCGGTTCTGACGGTATTCCCGGGACTACCGGTATGTATATTTTGTAAAATTTTATACAATTAACATTTTTTCTTTGATTTTACCAAAAAAAAATACAAAACATGTGAAAAACACCATTTCCATTTTATTTTTTGAATTTAAGAAAAAAAAAGTTACATGATTTTTAAATAATTTTACAAACACAACTAAATATTTCTGAAATACTGATTAAATAGTGTAATTTGAATATTTTATGGTATAGAATTGTTTTGGTTTTTGAGAACCGGTACCAGGATCAGAACCGGGAATACCGGTATTCCCGGGAATATATCTAGAACCGTTAAACCGGTACCAGAACCGGGAATACCGGTATTCCCGGGAATACCGAGAACCGGGAAATGGGGGGCACTAGTGTAAAGCAATAAAATTATATATAAGTATGTATTATTTTCATTTTCTTACATTTTTTCATCCATCTTATTATTTTTTTTTTTTTTTCTTTACAAACATTAAACACTTAATGAACCAGAAAATTACGCAAATCAAAATCAATGCCAATGTTTTTTGAAAAAGACACACGTTTTGTTTCATACCAGCATATAAACGAGTTTGTGAATTATTTACCTGAAAAGGTTAAAGTTTAAGAGATTTTGGTTATAACCTTCATTAAAAGATATAAGAGCATACTTTTTGTCATTTCGTATGTAACAGCTTGAAATATTGTGAGAAAATATATTAGCCCCACCGTGGGCGCCATTTTTTTCTGAAGCGAAATTAAAATTGTCAATTATTTTATCCTTCGTTATTTACAGAGTATGATGACATTTTTTGTTGTGTGTAACTACCCGAAATATAAGATAGACTTAAAATCACTTGTTTGAGTCAATTTAACGATGACCGTCCGTCGGCCCAAGTTAAAAGGTGTAAACACGGCTTACGGATTTATCAATAAATTTTCTGAAATTTGAAACTTTTATCAAAAAAACTTTATATAGTTTTCTTGATCCAAGAACAACCGTCATAAATTTTTTATATTTTTTACTTTTAATTTATTTCTGTCAACAACTTGGCGCCCAACATGGGGCCATATTTTATGGGAAAGTGGGCTTCAAAAAATGAACTTAATGTTAACCCGCAGAAGACGGACCTTTTTGTGGAAATACCAATATCACTGCATTCCGAATTTCTTGGTGTGTTTTTGGACAGTAAGCTTTTGTGAAACAAGAATTCTAAGGATATTGTGAAAAAGGCAAACTACGCTTGTAAGAAAATGTTCGGTAGTACCCGGGGTTAAGAGCCTAAAGTCACTTACAGGATTTATACTTCAATCGTAAGACCAATATTACTCTATGGAGGTTTAGTCTGGTATAAGACACTCGAAAGGGATGTAACGATTAAAATGTTTCAAAAGCATCAACGGCAAATGCAACTGATTATCACTTGCGCTTTGAGAACAACATCAGCCGACTCTATCGACGCTTTACTGCACTTGTTACCAATTGATCTCTTTTGCAAAAGGCAAAGCTTACAAAACTTGCCTAAGTCTCAAAAGCGCCAAACAGACGACAGACAAATCTTACAATTTGTCTTCCAACCGCTCATTTTTTTTCTTAAAATATTTGCGAACACACATCTGAACACATACTTTTATTGACGACATTTGCATTCGGTAGTTAGACAAATTGTAAGATTTGTCTGTCGTTTGATTGGCACTAAAGAGTCGAATTGGTTCAAGTATCGTAAGTTTGGACACAGTACCATTGCTTAATATACTTAGACCGTAATGACTCTGAATTCATAGTGCCCAGACAATTTTTCGACCGGAAATACGAAGTTTGATTTCCGGGTGGCGAATTCTGGTCGATCTGGCAGGAACCTCCTGCGAACTTTATAAATTTCTTTACATATATTTGTTTTCGCGATCTGGAGAAGACCTTTATCCTTCCATTGGACACAGTGCCATTGCTTAATATACTTAGACCCTATTGACTCTGAATTCATAGTGCCCAGACAATTTTTCGACCGGAAATATGAAGTTTGATTTCCGGGTGGCGAATTCTGGTCGATCTGGCAGGAACCTCCTGCGAACTTAATAAATTTCTTTACATATATTTGTTTTCGCGATCTGGAGAAGACTTTTATCCTTCCATTGGACTTTAGCATTTCAAGGCGAAAAAAGTTGCCATAAGCAGTTCAGCTTTACAGTTTGGTGATGGGACAAACAGAGAATTAAACTTGCATGTTGACAGCCAAGCTGCTATAAAAGCTCTTAAAAGCTTTTATATCAAGGCAAAACTAGTTTTCAAATGTTTCGAGAATTCACAAAGTTTTGGGAGTACGAACAAGGTGAAACTAATAATGGTACCAGTCCACATGGATATTCAAGGGAACGAGAGAGCGAAGGAGCTCGCGAAGCAAGGTGCTAATGGTATTGGTATTTCTGTACAAATCGTTCCACCAATACAGCACTTCAGATCGCTACGCGACAATTTAAACACTGCAATGTCTAACAGAAAGTGGAGATAGCTAACCACAAGTACGATCAGTAGAAGAATGTGGTCATGCTACAATCTGAAGAAAACTAACTATTTACTCTCACTTACCAGATGAAACTGCCATACACTCACTGGAGTGATCACTGGCCACTGCCTTATATGTTATCATAGAAAGAAAATGAGACTTATTTCCGATGCCAGCTGTAGAAGTTGGGATGAACCTAACACTGAGGAAATGGTCGAACATTTTCTTTGCCAATGTCCTGCTTTGGCCAAAACCCGATTGCACATACTGGGGGGTAATTGTGTATTTCGATTCGAAAAGTGAAGCTATTCGAACGACATTTTTGTTTTCAATTTAAAGTACCTAAAATAAATTTTACCTGATCGAAAATCTTTTGGCATATTAATGTTTATGCTTTCATTTTAAAAATAAACAAAAAAATATTTTTTTCATAGCGAATTATTTTTTACAAAGGATCAAAATTTTCCGAATTCGAACAGTTTCTTTCGAATCGAATTACACAATTACCCCCCTGGGCAGAGATGTCATCGGGAACTTGAAAACGGTTGCGATTGTCGATTTAAGGCAAATAGTACAATTCACGATTGAGACAAAGGCGTTCTATCAGCGTCGCGGAGGAATTATTGTTGGAGCTTCCGGTCCATGTGAGGAGTCTTTGACTCCGCAAGCTCTAACCTTTACACCTGCAGGAGAACTTTCCGAAAAAGGTGGGTTCTTAATCCATATATTATCCACTGGATGTATTGTGCAATAATTGGACAAATACTGTCCATGGGTTGTGGAGAGCAGTGGATACGAAATCGTATCACTGCAACCTACAGAAGGTAAAACGACTGGAGTGTGTGGGTATTACATATTGATATTAAAAAAAGGCTAGCAGGTTAAGAGAGCTATGCTCTTGGGGACACTAGACAATGTTAAGTACGATGAGCAAGACAAAACTGGAACAGATAACCGACTATATCTCACTACAGACGAACTTTGACCGAACCTACTAAGTCCAAAAACCAACTAGGGAAGATTGGGCGGAAAATTCTGAGACAGAGATTTTTACGAACGGATTAAAGATGGAGATGGGTACGGGTTAGGAAGTATGTTCTGAATTACTCAAAATCGGGGCCTCATCGATACTTTTGGATAAGTGTAGTGTTTTCCAGGCTGAGGTACTTGCAATTGATATAGCCGCGTAGATGATTATGATATGGGAAATTTGTACATGCTCCATTTACATTTTCGTGGATAGTCTTGCAGCTCTGAAGACCTTAGAATCAAACACTGCAAAATCAGGGATCGTTAGGAATTGCATACATCTGGGTCCGTGGATATAGGGAATGAATTGGCTAATGAATAATCCAAAAATGGCTCTGAATCGGTCGGGGAACAGGTACAACCTGACATCTCAGCTCCTGTAGTGGAATGGATTAACAAAATTGAGAGGATACCTGAGAAAAGAACGAAGGATAGGTGGATATCACTCACTACGTGCAGGATATCGCGAACGCTTTGGCCACTGCCAAATCCTAAGAGGACAAAAAGTCTTCTTACTTTTGGCAAACAGACTGTTAGCAGAAGTATTTACAGGGCACTGTATAATTGGGCAAATTTCCGTGCGTATGAGAATTTTTGATAGGAACTATTGCATAAGTTTTCTGGAAGTAGACGAGGAGTCAGAGAAGCACTTGTTATTTAAATGACCAGGTCTGATGAGAAGCCGCCTAAAGCATTTGGGGCAAATATTTTTCGGTGTCCTGGATTGATGTCTCATTGATATCTCTAGCAGAACACCTTAGGGAATCGGGGTGTTTTAAGAAGTGGAAATTTGTATCAGACGTGGAGTAGGAAAATAACAATTAAGGAAATCACAATAGGCGTTATGGTCTCCGAGCGAATTCACCAAATGCCGAACGCCCACCCAACCGAACCTAAAACAACCGTCTGAAATTTCATATTATTATAATTTTTTATATTAATTGTCAACGAATTGGCGCCCAACATGGGGCCAGATTCTAAGTATATCTATCTAGATCAAAGTAGAACTGTTACCCCAGCAAGACTGTTGCTCTGAAAATAAATGTAAAATAGAGTATAAATTAGGCTGTGAATAATCTTTTATACGCTCTTAAATGTAAGGAAAAACTAAAGTTCGCATAGGCGATTTGGGTAATGAAGGTCGCCGACTACACTTTTCTCTTCGCAATAATTATAATTATTTACAAATAATTTTTATGTCGTTCCTTTTGATAGTTTTAAATCGTTTTTATATTTTTTTAAATAAATAATAACATATTAATGATCTTTAAATTGGCGCCCAACTTGGGGCCGGATTGTTTTTGGTCATATTGTGCAGCCAAAAGAAATTTTTTATCCGCCCCATTAATTTAAACATGAAGTGCTCTTCAAATTCGTCTCAACCGCATAAAATACCCTTACTTCCTTTCTATCAATTTAAAAACATTTAAGGTTTATTTAGCTTTCCCAAAATAGATTTAGAGGCTTAAAGCTTAAAGTCGTTTAGAGAATAATTTCCAAAAAATTTTATATTTGTTTTTAAGGTGTGAGTTATTCATATGTTTATGTTGTATGGTTCTTTTTTCAAGTATGTTTAAGCTTTTATGAGTTTTTTTTTTTTTTCTAGATATTTATATCCAAAAATGTTTAGTCTCTGTATGTGCGTTTGTATTAAATTACCCTTGAATATTGGCATCATGACAACCGGAAACATATTACAAATTACAACATAAATACAACGTACGTTGTTGTTGAACTCACTTGTACATACATACAACATTGACAATAACCAAGTTCAAAAAGCTTTTATCTTCAAATAATTTATGCATAACATACTCGTTGAGGAATTGAAAAAATAACATACAAAATTTTCTTACACCTGAATGGATATTTGTGTTAATAAAATATCTATGTCAGGGTGTATACAATGGGGCTAAGAATCACAAAAGTAAGCAAAAGAATATGATAATGATAGATGACAACAAATAGAACATACTTAAATACTTGCAGATACTTCGAGCAGTGTGGTAATACATCGAGCGCAAGGCTGTATGGAGGGACCCCTGGGCACACAAAAATTTGGGGCCCAGATGGAAAGTAAAAAGTCGCATGACAAAAAAAAAACAATATTTTGGTACAAATTAAATCCATGTTATAAGAAAAACATGGATTTTTTTTTTTTTGAAAACCATGAAATTCGTGTAGAACAATTTGGTTTTAAAAAAGCCTTTTCTATCTAAGAATCTGAGGCGAAAAATGTCTCAGGATCTGAAACTTTTTCTAGACGAAAATGTTTCAGAATCTGAAAATATTTTTGTACGAAAAATGTCTTAGAATTTGAGATTTTTTATATACGAAAAACGTCTCAGAATCTTAGACTTCTTAAATACAAAAAATGTCTCATGGTCTGATACTTTATCTACATGAAAAATATCTCAGAATCTGAAACTTTTTCTATACGAAAACTGTATCAGAATCTGAGACCTTTTCTATAGGAATCATGTCTTAAAACCTAATACTTCTTACGTACGAAACATGTCTCAGAATCTGAACTTTTTTCTACACGAAAAATGTATAAGAATCTGAGACTTTTTGTATACGAAATATGTCTCAGAATCAGAAACTTTTCTATACGAAAACTGTATCAAAATCTGAGATATTTTCTTAATGAAAAATGTCTCAGAATGTATGATTTTTTCTAAACGAAAACTGTCTCACAAGGGAAATATCTCAACCCTTATGAACCGATTTGCCTAAAACTTGAAAAACACATAAAAGAGAACATTTTAATGCCGGGGTATCTCGGCCTTTCGGCCTTATCAGTGTTTAAGAATTCGTTGTCCCCTTATGAAACAATGTGGACATTCGGGAAAATTTCGACAACTTCCGCACTAACAGAAATATCGTCTACAGCAAAAATACGGGTCGTCTTAAATTTTATATAGATTAATTTGTATTCATATGGATATCGTAGGTACATGTTTTCACATAAATACCCCCCAAAATTTACTCATTTTCATGAAAAATATATCTAAAGAAGCCGAATCTTATTAAGGTTATGCCAATGTTGGATAAGCAAAAAAAAAAAATTTATTCTCATATAAAAACATTACATTGATTTTGAGAAAACAAAATTGCTGAAAAGCACAAAAAACGATTTTGCTATTTTTTGACCCACTTTTCTGAACCCCTAAATTCCCGATATTGCCAATTTTCTCTTTTATATGTATTTTAAGTTTCGTGCAAATCGGTTCATAAGGGTTGAGGTACTTTCCTTGTCAGAATCTGAGATGTCTTACAATCTAAGACTTCTTCCGTACAAAACATTAGAATCTCTTAGAATCTCAGAATTTGAGACTTTTTCTATACGAAAAAAGTTTCAGAATTTAAGACTTTTCCTATACAAAAAATGTCTCAGAATCTGAAACTTTTTCTATACGAAAATTATCTCAGAATCTGAGACTTTTTCTATACGAAAACTGTCTCAGAATCTGAAACGTTTTCTATACGAAAAATGGCTCAATATTTCACGATCGGAAGCTTTTTATATTGTAAAAATTTCCGTGAATTTGAGACTTTTGATATAGGACTAATTTCTTCCATTGAAAATGTCTCAGATTTATATGAAAAATCGATTATGTTCCGACACCTTTTCTTAATAAAATGTGAACTTTTCAAAGAAGGCTCAAAAAGCAAAAATAAATTTTAGTGGGCAAGTTCCCGTGGCCACGCGTGGTAAGAAATTCTTCAATTTTATTTGATTCTACACTGAAAGATATTACGAAAATTTATCATTTCAATAAAAAATCAAAGTAGTATTTTTATTATATCTAGGCTGACCATTCGTACTGATTTGATCAGTGCATGTACTGATTTTTTGTCACGTGTACTGATCAAAAAAGCGTGTACTGATTTGTACTGATTTTGTGAAATATGTAGTGATTGTACAGATTTTTGAATATTTTAACTTAAAAAAATAATTTTATTTAAAAATTCTTTACAAAAACTATAAGTTCCATAAAATAAGGAATCAGAGAAATTTTATACAAAGTTTGGTCTGAGATGTGTTATTTTTCACAAATTCGAAGGATCTTGCTTGCACAGTGTAAGAAAAAGCGTGTAGAATCTTATCGGTTTCCTTTAGGCAAAAGTCCACGAAATTATTGATTTTCTACATTTTTAATGACACTCAAAAAATTATGTTAGTAAAATCAACTGAAAATGTCAGTTAAAATAACTACTTTGTAAGTTGTTTTGGGGTCAACTAATTTTTCAGTTAAATCAACTAACAATGTTAGTTATTTTAACTGACAAAAATCAACTGACTTATGTGGTAAAAATTACTAACATTTGTAGTTAAAACAACTAATATGTAGTAAAAATAAAATAAACAATATATAATTTTTTTTTCAAAAAAATTTTTCAGAAAAAAAATTGAAGACCAAATTTTTTTCAAGTTTTTTTTTTTTAAAAAATGTTGTGAAAAATAAAAAAACGAAAATTTTTTTTGGAAAAAACTTTGAAAATTTTTCAGAGATAAAAAAAAAATAACTATTTTAAATAACTGTTACTACATAACAGTACTTTTTGTTAGTTATTAAAAAAACGACTTAAAATAACTAACAGAAATAGTTGTTTGATATTTTTCATACAAAATTTTTTTTTTTTTTTTTTTATTAAGAATTAACATATAATTACAAATCATATACTAATTTTACCTAACCGAGAACTGGTAACAATGACCTTCGTCTCGTTGTAGCGAAACAGACCAAGGCCTCTGGTGCGAATCGAACCCACGACCCCACGACCCCCAGACTCATAGGCTAGCACGCTACCAACTAGCCTACTGGGGCGCCTTTTTTCATACAAAAATAACTGACTTTGTAGTTGAAAACAACTAACTACTGTAAAATATACAAACAACTAACATGTAGTAACTTACATAATTTTCTGAGTGGAGGCCAAATGAAGCTAAGCTGTTTCGATTTGGTAAAGTCGTCAGAATTTAAGGGCGTTTATTTGTAAAGAATATACACAGAGTCTGAGCCTTTTCCTATTGAAAAAAAAATCCGAGATCAAAGATCAGAGTAAATATGTATGTGCTCATAATCTAGGAGGAGGGGGCCTCTGTAGGCTAGTTGGTAGCGTGCTAGCCTATGAAACAGGGGGTCGTGGGATCGATTCCCACCAAAACCCTTGGTCGATTTCGCTGCAACGAGACGACGGTCATTGTTACCAGTTTTCGGTTAGGTTAAAATTATTTAAAATGAGTTGTAAATAAAAATTGGAAAAATAAATAAAAATTGGTCATTGGATGAAATTATTATCATTATTATTATTATTCTAGGAGGTTTCCTAAAATGAAAAGATTGCAGAGCTCAAGGAAAAATCCTCAGAATCTGCCGAATTGTCTAAAGAAATAAAATATTTCTTTAAGTGTTCTGTAAAATAACTACAACTGTTAGTGTTATTTGTTTTTAACAGTTGTTTTTACTGCAATACTAGTTGACCCCAAACAACTACAATTGTTTGAAATTTAATTTTTTTATAGCTGAAAACATTCGTCATAAATTTTTTTCTAAAGCAAAACTTTCACAGATTTTTTTCTTGGAAAAATGGGTGTACTGATTTGAGTTCTGGAAATAATCGTCACCCTAATTATATCGCCGTTTTCTCATACGAACGATATTTTGGCGATAAACAAAAAAAACATTGAAAATTTTTATTTCTCTGTCAATTTAAAATAAAATAATTTTCAAGCACAACAAGAAATCTTTGAAAGAATATAAATTTGGCCGAAAAACACAAATGTGCTTTCAAAGATAAAATAAAAAATTCAGCGAATGTTGCGGATACATTTTTCAGGTGAATGCAAATGTTTTAAGTCCTGTTAACATGACCAAAATTTGAATG
Source organism: Pegoplata infirma (assembly GCA_963921195.1). Classification (NCBI taxonomy): domain Eukaryota; kingdom Metazoa; phylum Arthropoda; class Insecta; order Diptera; family Anthomyiidae; genus Pegoplata; species Pegoplata infirma. The sequence goes on along the minus strand of CAWUER010000687.1, from coordinate 15,124 downwards.
AAAAAAATAATGTCATTTTTAGCTTCAGGGAATCGATATAGCTGTATCGCCGATTCATTATTTTGGTGATATTCCGGCGATACAGACAAATCTTTTATTTTTCGTTTATACGAGTATCTGGCGATATTGCCCTTTTATCGCCAAGGCAAATCGTTTTCGTATCGCCGGGATGTACTGCCGTCGGCTAACAGTTTCTCCCAAAAGGTGTATCGCCGGCGATACGAATTCGATAATTGCCGCAATAACATTTATCGTATCGGCAATACAACCGGTGAATCGATTTCGTATCGTTTTGTTTGCAAGGAATGCTCTGCCAAAAGCTGTGTGTGTGTTTGTAGAAAACAAAATGTTTTCAGACAAAAAATTACCAAGTTTAAGTGTTAGTTGGAGAGATTTTCCTCCTTTATTGGCACTTATTGCTAAGGCGTCGACAATAACCGCCGCAGCCGGTAGGCCTTGGGCAACAATGATTTTTTTTAAATGTTTTTTATGTTTTTTTTTATTTTTTTTTATATTTTTTTAGTATATTTATTAAACTATTTCAATTATTGTAACATTACTTTAATTATTAAAAAAATTTAAAGACATGTTGATGAAATTTTTTTTATGAATGACATTCATTAATTCTATGCAATTTTTCTATGAATCTAACAGAATCTATGAATAAAATTCTATGAAATATTTCACAATACTAATGAACATTCATTCAGCCAATGAATTGTTTTATAGATTCTATGAATTTGGTTTTATGAAATTTGTTCATAGATATTATGAACGTTCGCATGTGCGAACGGAATTAGGTAAATAATAATATTTAAACAATTTCAAACTTATTCTTTCTTAATAAATAGCTTTCAACAACCTTCTTATAAAATACTCTAATGATGATCCAAAAAACCAACCCCCATCCTTCCCACAAAAAAAAATATTTTCCTTAAAAAAAATGTAATTTATCTCCCATTTGATTAGAATTCTATCCCCATTGTGTTTCCTAGCATAAAATGTTTCAAAATATATATGTCACCCATTAGCCTGATTATATATATAAAAATATCGCTATATACATAAACGGATATTGTATTTGTAACACAAAACATTTTATCCTTTTTATTTCCAACAACTTTTACCCTTCACAATATTGAGTGGCACACAACAAAAAAAAGGTATAAATTTACGCACAAATTGGTTGTAAATGCAAATATCTGTAAATATTTCAGATACATATGGATGTGTGGGTAAGTGTAAGTGAGTATGTATTGAACATAAAATAAACAACCCATTCATTATGAATGTTTATCAAGAAATCTTTTTTAAATTTCAACTCAGTGAAACTGAAATAAATGTTATAAAAAACCGGCAGTTTTTGGAATTAAGAAAACTGTAAATGCAGTTGTGTAAACAAGACCTTGAACCATCACTGAGCAATGTTTAAGGATTACCCCACTTTATCCGTAAAAGTTACAGAGGGTTAGAGTTGAAAAATCGATAAAAATGGCTTGAAATAATCCATAGTTTTTACATTATTTCTCTTTTTTTTTTAAGTTCTTCTTATATTTCAATCTTTTCCGGCATAACACAAAGTCAGTACATATAAGAGATTATTTTAATGTTGGTTTGATAGATGCTTCATCGCTTGGTAAGAAGTTATAAGACGGTTAAATTTTGAAACCAAAAATTAAGAGTTTTTAAATTTTCGAGGTTTTTTGATCAGGGATTTCGGCCCCCTCTATAAAATGAAAAAAGTTGAACTAGAGTTGGTAGCTGTTGTAATTCTTAACATTTTGGAATTAATCCCGTTAATGTGCCACGAATAGTTAAGGAGTTTCAGCAGATCAAAGTTCGCAAGAAAAAACGTAATTTTTTTAAAAAACCAGTTTTTCGCGAGGCACATTCGCGGTTTTATTCGAAATTTGGTGGACTCTTGCGTAAACCGAGTTTTTTGTGAGTTTACATAAAAAAATCACTGGCGGGTTTATAAAAAATAAATTGCAAAAATTTTATGGCATTTTTGAAAATTGTGCGAAATTTGCAAATCTGTTTCCTATTTTTTTTAGTAGCAATTAATGCATCATGTTCATTTTAATACACCAAAAGACGTGCCTTAACGAGTAGAACTGATTTGCTTTTTGACTTTTTACTTTAAGCCATTCTGAGCGGAAAGCGCGATGATTTTATCTAAACCTGTTTTGATCTGGCACATCCAAGGCTTTACACGAAATCGGATGAATTTTTTTTTAAATGAAAGCCCACTTGATGTATCATCATAAAATCACAGGCGGGTTAAAAAATTTTGATGATTATAGATTTTTTGGACCATATTAAATTTTCTTGTTATAAAAAAGCATCACCGATTTTTTTTTAACTACTGGTACAATGATACGATTTTCCGTGATTTTCTTCAGTAATACCAACGCGTATTGCCTAAATATGTTATAAAAAATTGTGAAACTTTTCTTTTACCGCGAATTAATCGCGATTTTAGGTACTTAGATATTTTTTTTTTTAAATCGTTTGGTCATTAAAGGGTTAAATTTATATCATATATTTTAGAAGAAATGATATATCCTGGCATGTTTTAATAACGCATGCAACAAATGTGTAGAAAATAAAATCTTTAAAATATTTTTAAGATTTTTAAAACCTCTAAATCTTAAAACCGCCATAACTTTTGACCCCCTTGCGCGATTTAATTGACGCGAACGAATTTCTTATTCTTAAATAGCATCTAATATTTGTGCCAACTTTCATCGATGTGCCATCAAAACAAAAATCACATCTTTTTTAACTCAAAATTTAAGTCTAAAACGGAACTCCTCTTATACAAGATTTTTTCTTGATGTTATTTTATACACATACCTATACCTCCTTTTTAACCAAATACACACACACAAAATGAAGTATACAAATATTCATAGGGTTGTGTAGGTAAACTTTATACATGTGTTTGTTTATTACAATGTTATTTGATGATGATGTTTATGTATGATTGTAAGTAGTGTGTAGTGGTAGTAGTGATTGTAGCAGATTCAAAAGAAAATGACACTTTGCTTTTAAGCTTTTTATTTTATACACACATAGATACTAAGCCATCATGATATTTTAACATTTCTTCATCAACCTACAATCATGATGTTTTACCATTTTCTGTCTTCATAATTTTTCTTTTATATTTGAGGCATAACATTTACCATGTTATTGCTGGTAGGTACTTGGTAGGTAGGCACAAGAAACATTTTTTTTCGTTCGTTTTTGATGGTTTTCTTTTTCATCTTGAATTTAAGTCAGTTGTTCTATACAGAATATAATGTTTACCTTAGGGATATGTTATATAAACCATGTTTTAAGGTTGTTTTGTTCTTAACATCATTGTAGGCAAAAAGGTTGACATCTTTATGTGTTTTAATGTTATTTATACATACATATGTATTAGGGCGTCCCGTAAATATTAAATTTTCAAATTTAATGTCGTAATACCTGCCAAACGATGGCCATGTTAGAGCTGATTGTGGGAAAATTTATGAACAAATTTTGCAAGGTCATCTTCAAATTACGTACTTAAACCAAAATTCATGTCTGATTGTGAGTTTTTTGACCTAATCCGGCACAAAAATTCGGAAATTTGGAGCACTTTATTAGAAAAATATTTCAAAAATTCCAAAACTGCGATTTTGATCCACAGATGCTGATTTAAAAACATAAAAATTATTTTTTTATCCAAATTGGTCTCAATAGTTGGAAAATGTTAAGTGTGTTATCTAAAAACTATACTGTGCTACAAAAAACACAAAATCGAATAAACTTTTGAAATGAGGTAGTTAAGGTTGTAGGTCTCGTATAAAAGATCACAAAAATTCCCATCAAATTTGCCAGACACCCTCAAATTTTAAAGTTATTGTCAAAAAGCGTTTTTTTCGGACTTTTCTAACTAAACCACCTGTAACTTAAAAAGTTTTTAACCGATTTTCAAGTTTTTAACTGTTTTGGATAGAAGATGGATAGGGCTTTTTACGTGTGTAAATTGGTCCATACATATAAGAAAGATATGTATTGATTTTTTCAACAATACCTTATTTTTTTGATTTTTTTTTTTTAATTTTTTGAGTTTATCGATTTTTTTCTGCTATAGTTCGTTCAACAATATTTATATTTATAAACGTATTCTTAAAGAAAATTTAGTTGTGAGTACGATGAGCTCTATGTAGAAAAAATCGAAAAACAATTGACAGAGTTGTGATAATTTTTCTAAAAAATAAAATTAAGAATTTGCATGAAATTGCCGTTCACACTCACTCACGCTCACGCAAAAAATTATCGAATCACTCACTAATCACTCATGCAATTTTTTTTTTACTCGCGCTCACACATATTCACGTGAGTAATAAAAAACTTACTCACGCTCACGCTAGACTCACGCCAGATTAAATAACGCTCACGCGTGAGTCACGCTAAATATACTCACGCAATAAAATTTTCTTAACAAAAAGAAAAAAAAATCCCAAAAAAATTTTTTACAAAAAATTAAAAAAAAAAATTGGGCAAATCAAAAAATTTAATCACGCAAACTCACGCAAAAAATAAATGACTCACTCACTAATCACTCACTCACAATCACGTGATTGAAATAAAAATCACTCACGCGTGATTCACGCGTGATTCACGTGAATCACGCAAATCACGTGACCACCGCCCATCTCTAGTTCAGACCTAGGCAAATAAAATAAAAAACAAGTAAGAAAATTATAGTCGGTCAAGACCGACCATATAATACCCTACACCAAGGTTTCCCGGAAAATGGGTCCCATGGATCGATTAGATCTATATGTTGTAAAACCTTTAATAAGTGAAGAAAACACTCACAAATCAAATTTGAGTGAAATAGGCTTCTATTTGTTGACAATAAACCGCTTTAACTGAATATCGGGCGAAATTTTCACAAGGGGCCTGAGTCCAAAACTGGTCCGATGATTATCAGGTTTGATAAGGTTATTTAAGTACGCGTTTAACATACACAAACAAAATTTTAAATAAAAATTTTCTATTTTCATGAAATTTAAGACATTTATGTGAAAATCGGGATGGTGGTTTGTATGGGGGCTACAAGAAGAACTGGTCCGATTTCTTTGAAATTCGGAATGATGATATGTGAAGACAAAACATGTTTACCATTCAAATTTCAAAGCGATACCTTCTATAATACGGTTATTAGAGTCATTTGAGCCAAAACTAAAGAGGACCTTTGTATGGGGGCTAGGTCTAAATATGGACCGATTTTTTCCAATTTCAATAGGCTTCGTCCTTGGGCCAAGAGAGACTTAAGTTTCAAATTTCAAGTCAATTGATTAAAAATTGCGACCTGTATCGTGTTTACACCGTTTACATGGACAGACAGACAGACGGACGGACGGACGGACGGACGGACGGACGGACGGACGGACAGACGGACGGACGGACGGACATAGCTAAATCGACTCAAAAAGTGATTCTGAGTCGATCGGTATACTTAAAGGTGGGTCTAGGACCAATATTTCGGGTAGTTACAAACATCAGCACAAACTCATTATACCCTGTACCCCAGTGTGGTGTAGGGTATAAAAAAACGAACATACTGAGAGGTCGCTTATCATTATTTTAATGGTTTTTGGCCCCCTGAATTCGAATTTGACCTTGAAATTGCGCTATCCCATTAAGTTTTTAATATATCAATTTATATTGAATATCTCAAAAACCTGACGCGATAGAGCAATTTAAAGGCCAGATTCAGATTCAGCTCGCCAAAAACCTTTAAAAATATTGTACATGACCTCTTATGATAATTTTTTTTTTCCTGGGTTATCTGAACGACGCGTCTTAATTTTCTTTTTTAGAAAAATTATCACAACTCTGTCAATTGTTTTCCGATTTTTTCAGGATAAAGCTCATCGTATTCAGAATTAAATTTTCTTTAAAAATACGTTCATAAATATAAAGGTTGTTAAACGAACTATAGCAGAAGAATATCGAGAAACTCAAAAAATTTTCAAAAAATAGCCAAAAAAATTAGATATTATAGAAAAAATCAATAGATATCTTTCTTATATGTGTAGGCAAATTCACACACATGGAAAGCCCTATCCTTCTTCAATCCAAAACAGTTAAACAATTTAAAATCGGTTAAAAATTTTCTGAATTACACAAGGTTTAGTGAGCAAAGTCCCAAAAAACTTTTTTTGACAATAACTCAATAATTTGTTTTTTAATACGATATAGCGATGATCGTCCGTCCGTCCGACTGTCCGTCTGTTTGTTGAAAACATGCAAACTTTTGAAAGACTTTACGGAGGCTTCTGAAGTTTGACATATACAATGTTGGGCATTTACCTGGTCAAGTTTGTAACACCTCGAAATATTGGTCTAGGACCCCATAAAGTATATATATTCATGATCCTCGATCGATTTTAAGACGATCTAGCGATGTCCGTCTGTTTGTCTGTTGAAAACACGCTAACTTTTGAAAGATTTCGCGGAGGCTCCTGAAGTTTAGGATATACGTTGGGCATTTACCTGGTCAGGTTGGTATTGCAATCCAGCGAAATCGGTTTAGTGGTTCAAAAGTTATGAGCAAAAGACAGAATTTCGACAAGGGTTTTTCGTGAATTTACGAGATAAAAAACACGCTAACTTCCGAAAAACAATTCTGAGAATGCTGAATGTTCGTATTGAATTTCAGCAAAATCGTTTTTGTGGTTCCAAAGTTATTAGCAAAACCGTGATTTTCAGATTAAGTTCACCTTAAATTCACGTGTTGAAACCCCGTTAAACATGTTTTAAAAACATTCGTAAGTCACAAAAATAGTTTACAACGTATTTTTGTCTCTCTAAAATAATTTTACATTTAAAAAGAAATACACTCGAAAAAAATTTTACACTCAAAAAGAGTTTTACAATAAAAAAAATAAAATTTAGTAAATTGTTTTTTTTTTTTCAAAAATTACTTAGAAAAAAGTTTTTTTACACAAAATAAAATATTTCTAATCAAAGATGTTATTTTTTTTTACGTTAGAAAATTTACAATCACTTAAAAAGGGTATTCATAGATTCGGCCAAGTCGAATTTAACTTTTCTACTTGTCTATATATATAAAAATGGATGTGTGTATGTATGTGGGTATGTATGTATGTATGTTCCGTATAGACTCGAAAACGGCTGGACCGATCTTGATGAAAATTTCAGGGAATATTCAGAATATCATGGCGAGTAACACTGTCAAGTCAGATTTTTGATTTTCTGTCGGTGGGCGGAGGGGCGTGGCAAAATCAAATTTTTACATTCCACCACTAATAACATCTATAAATAAAATACGTATAGACCGATTTTGATGAAATTTAAATCAAAGATAGTACTAACCAAGTACTAACTATATGCCAAATTAGAGCGTGATCGGTCAAATGGGCGTAAAATGCCATGCTTTTTGCCAGTGGGCGGAGGGGTGGCCAAATCGATTTTTTACATTGCACCACTAATGACATCTATATATAAAAAAACGGTTGGACAGATTTTGATGAAATTTAAACCAACGATAGTACTAACCAATTACTAACTGTGTGCCAAATAAGAGCGTGATCGAACAAATGGGCGTAAAATGCCATGCCCCTTTGTATTGAATTGAATTTTATTTCTGTTTTTGCGTTATTCTCCGCAATAACGCAAAAACTGTTGATTTTATTTTAATTAAATTTTCAGCACTGATAGTGTTAACCGAGTGTGGAACTATAGGCCATGTTATACTACGATTGGAAAAAGGGACGTAAAATGCCACGCCCCTTTGTACTATACTGGACATTGTCTGCCTGTTTCGCAATCACACAAAAACAGCTGAACCGATTCTCTTGAAATTTTCACTACATACAGTGCTAACCAAGTGCATATGTAGCCCATATAAGATCGTTATTGGAAAAGGGATCGAAATTGCAACGCCCTTAGTACTATACTGACCACGATTGAACAAAGAGGCGTAAATTGACACGCCCCTTTGTTTTATACTGAACGTTATATCTGCCTGTTTTGAAATCACGCAAAAACGGATAAGCCGAATCTGTCACTACTGATAGAACTAACCGAGCGGGAACTGTAAGTCATATGTATAGCGCGATTCGGCAAAGGGTTCAAAATATCACTCCCGTTTTTCATAAATAAAAAGTTATTTCCTCCTCTTTCGCAATCACACAAAAACGACAAAACTGATGTCAATGAAATTTGCAGCACAGATAGTACTAATCGAGGATGCAGCATGGAACTTTAGACTATTCGATAAAAATGCGTTAAATGACACGCCCCTTTGTACTTTACTTAACGTTATGTCTGTCTGTTTCGAAATCACGCAAAAATGGCTGAACCGATTTTGTTGAAATTTCTCTATAGATTGTGCTAACTGAGGGTGGAACCAAAGGTTACTAGCTGGACCCTGACCCGTGCTTTAGTTTTGTCCGACACTATATTTAAATTAAGATGCAATATAAAACAGTTTTTTTCTTAGGGCCAGCAACGCGGACCGGGTATAGCTAGTTTTAAATATTTTTCCAATAAAGTACGCAAAATTTCCGAATTTTTGATCAGCATTTGGTACAAAAAAATTCGGACATGAACTTTGCCGCTGTTTGCCGAATGAAGATGGCCTTGCGAAATTTTTTCATGAATTTTCCCATAATCTGATCTAACGTGGCTATCGTTTGATAGATATTCCAACATGAAATTCGGAAATTTTAATTTTACGGGACACCCTAATATGTATGTAATACAAATATGTATGTAATGGTGATGGCATGCTGTATATGTAATTTAAGTCATATCTATTTACTCAAGAGACACTTAAGGTGTTAAAATCTTTTTAAGCGTAAATGATTGATAGATTTTAACAAGAAATAATAAAAATCCTAATAAGGATTGGGAAGCAAAAAATATTTTGGGTGTGTAAAAAAAAAAATATTAAATAATGTTAAGTAAAATTTATTAAGATAATATAATATCAAGTTTAAATATGTTTATATCATAGATATGCTTTTTATTTACGGATCTTTTAGTGACCTTTTTTTAAGGTATCAGTCATTTAAAAAAGCTCACTGAAAGTTCACTTACTATACTAAAACTAGTGACTAAACGATATTTTCTATTGGAAATATGTCTCAAAATCTGAGACTTTTTCTATAAGAAAAATGTCTCAGAATCTGAGACTTTTTCTATAAGAAAAATGTCTCAGAATCTGAGACTTTTTCTATAAGAAAAATGTCTTATAATCTGAGACTTTTTCTATAAGAAAAATATCTCAGAATCTGAGACTTTTTCTGTAAGAAAAATGTCTCAGAATCTGAGACTTTTTCTATAAGAAAAATGTCTCAGAATCTGAGACTTTTTCTATAAGAAAAATGTCTCAAAATCTGAGACTTTTTCTATAAGAAAAATGTCTCAGAATCTGAGACTTTTTCTATAAGAAAAATGTCTCAGAATCTGAGACTTTTTCTATAAGAAAAATGTCTCAGAATCTGAGACTTTTTCTATAAGAAAAATGTCTCAGAATCTGAGACTTTTTCTATAAGAAAAATGTCTCAGAATCTGAGACTTTTTCTATAAGAAAAATGTCTCAGAATCTGAGACTTTTTCTATAAGAAAAATGTCTCAGAATCTGAGACTTTTTCTATAAGAAAAATGTCTCAGAATCTGAGACTTTTTCTATAAGAAAAATGTCTCAGAATCTGAGACTTTTTCTATAAGAAAAATGTCTCAGAATCTGAGACTTTTTCTATAAGAAAAATGTCTCAGAATCTGAGACTTTTTCTATAAGAAAAATGTCTCAGAATCTGAGACTTTTTCTATAAGAAAAATGTCTCAGAATCTGAGACTTTTTCTATAAGAAAAATGTCTCAGAATCTGAGACTTTTTCTATAAGAAAAATGTCTCAGAATCTGAGACTTTTTCTATAAGAAAAATGTCTCAGAATCTGAGACTTTTTCTGTAAGAAAAATGTCTCAGAATCTGAGACTTCTAAGACTTTTTTCTTAAAAAAAAAATTCTCAGATTCTTAGACATTTTTCTTATAGAAAAAGTCTCAGATTCTGAGAAATTTTTCTTATAGAAAAAGTCTCAGATTCTGAGAAATTTTTCTTATAGAAAAAGTCTCAGATTCTGAGACATTTTTCTTATAGAAAAAGTCTCAGAATCTGAGATTTTTTTTTAAGAAAAAAGTCTTAGAATCTGAAACATTTTCTATAGGAAAAATGTCTCAGAATCTGAGACTTTTTCTATAAGAAAAACGACTCAGGATCTGATGAAAAGTATTAAATAAATAAGTAGCATACCTTAAGACGAACTTTGGGAATACATATAGGTCCGCCTGCTGTATTTTATTTGAACTCAAATAAAGATTTAAATCTAGATTTTTTTTGTTTTAATTCGCTTTTTGAAAAACTTTGTTAAATTACCATTAAACTTTAAACAAAGTTTAAAATTAATATGGGGAGCAGACTCTTCATTCATTAGTGGACTCTTCTACTTGTACATTCCCTACATAATGCAAAAATATGTTATGCATAGTCATGCATAAATAATAATAACAACAATAACATTAAGAACCATAACATAGGAAAACAACCAAAATTGTTATATGAACCGGAAATGGTGGAAGAAGATGTATCAAACACAGTCTAGTAAAAGTATGCATGAGTATGAGTGATGTGTGCTTTATATATTAAACATACATACCAGGCACATCACCACCATCATAATGATGAATATCATCATTTAATATGCATAAAATATTGAAAACTACTACCGACTGTTTTCAATCGAAAAACAACACGTGCTCTACTCCTGAAAAAAAACAACAACAAAGCAACAGCAAAACACATTTAGAGGAAACAAAAAGATAACAAAACAACAACAACAGCGACAATAAACAGGGAATTTTATGAATGAATGACTGACTGACTGAACGAATGACTGACTGAGTGAGGGAATGTATAAATAGTGATAGATAACTTTGTTATGGTGGCATGCAACACAGGCAAATGCAACAATAGCAAAAGCAGCAGGACACATTAATAGCAGCAACAACCAAAAAAAACCTGTAACAACCGTCTGGTGTATTGAGTCACGTTGCCTTTTTTGTTGTTTGTGATAGTGACATAGATTTTTCCTATTTTTTTTTTCTCCAACCTCATATTAATGGAAATTTAATGGTATTTCCACAAAATAAAAATGCACTAAAATTCTAGTTAAGGTTCTAGCATTATATAAAAATGGATTTTTCCTCGTTTTAGTAGATATTTTAGCAAAAAAATACTTTTAAAAACAGGTAAAACTAAAAAATAAACTGGATACTAACTAAATGACTATGTTGATAAAACACTGAGAGTGTACATTAGTAAAAGATAATATTGAATTTTCCAATAAATTATATGTCTGTCCCTGTCTCTACTTATAAAATCCATTATGATAACAAAGGATACCAAAATTGAAAAAAAGAGAAAATAAATTAAAATTAAGTGTCAACTGAAGACTACAACAAATATACATGCAGTTTTTGTTTTGCGGTTGTCTTCCGTATTAAATATTTTTTTCTTTTATTTTGCTATATTGATAAAACATCAAAACCTCGTTGCAACGCACAAAAATAAAAACAAATAGAAACGTTAAATTCGGCTTGGCCGAATCTATGAATACCCTCCACAATGCCATTTTTAAATTAGAGTAAATTTTCTGACGTGAAAAACATAAAACTATTTCATAAGGAATGTTTTATTTTGTGTAAAAAACTTTTTTTTTAAACTAATTTTTGAATAAAAAATAGGAATTTACTATTTTTTTTTTTTTAGTGTAAAATTTTTTTGAGTGCTGAACCGCTTTGGCTGAAATTCAAAATAAACCAGCCCAGGGAAACGACAAATATATATATGTCAAGCTTCAGCATCCTCAGAATTGCCTTTAGATCAGTGAAATCCAAAAATTCATTTTCTATACACAATTGTGCCACAACAACAATAAAAAAAACTCACACCGACGCTTGTTCTCTTCTATTTCTGTTTGATTTCAGTCGTTAATTGAGTGTTAACGAGTATACATGTGCGGATGCTTACTGCTTTTTTTTAGCTTTATTGTTTTTTCAGCTTTGATTTAATTTCAAAATTTTTGTTTTGCCATTAAAAATGCTTTTGGTAACATGCAATGCATTTTATGTTACCAAACATTTAAAACAAAGAAAACATTTTCAATTAAAAGGCATTTTGACCTTTTTCACAAAGAAATAAATTATTTAAAAGAGGAAAAAAAGGAAAATGTTTTTTCTTGAGCAAAAAAACTTTTATATGCAAAAAATTAAAGAATGGGTTCTGTAAGAAGAGCAAAATGATGAAATTTTGCAAAATAAAAAATTAAAAATGGAGATTTCAAGCCAAATAAGCTTGGAAATCGCTCAGCAAGGCAGACCATTTATAGATGGAATGCTAGCAAAAAATATTTTACAAAAAACTTTTCAAACATTAAATTATAGAACAGATTTCATAAAGTCAATTCCCTTGTCACCCCAAACTGTGGCGAGGCGTATTGCCGAAATAGGAAATTCGGTGGATTCTTCTATTAAAGAAAAATTTAATAATTATTTAATTTATTTAATAATTTAATAATAATTTCTCTCAATTTGTTTTTTTCTCTCTTACTCACAACCAACAATTTTTTGGGCATCACTGTTTTAAAAGTAAAATTCATAACATTTCTAATGCTTAGTTTTTTGTTTGCTGGGCAATATTATCTTATCCAATACAGACGCATTTCATTTATTGAGAGTTTTGGTTACCTCTGCTTTAGATCAAAGGTGCCCAAACACTTGTTAAAGATCAACAAAAATACACGTACACAATCCGAACAACAACAAAACTAACAACAGAGAGCGTAAAAAAACAAAAAAAAATATTATCGTTTCTCTTTTTGGGCACCGCTGCTTTAGATAGTTATCGTGTTTTTTATCTCGTAAATTCGCAAAAAGCCCCTGCCGAAATTCACTCTTTTGCTCATAACTTTTGAACCACTGCACTATGGTTCCAAATGCATATTTTTTGGCAGAAATTATAAAAAAAAAAATTCCACGAGCTTATACACTCAAAAAATTATGTAGGTAAATTCCAGTGAATATTCACTTAAAACAAATGAACTTTCATTTAAAAACCATTCCAGTGTTTTTTTCTTTTAAAATAAAAACACAATACAGTCAATTTTAAATGTTAATTTAATGACTAACCAAAACATTAAAAAACTAGTGAATATTCAGTTATTTTGTATTGAAAAACAGTAAAACTATAGAAGAAATTTTTTACTGCCGAAATTAAATGTAACAGAAAATTCGTTTTTAATACAGTAAATTATTTTTTTTAACTACAGAAACAGTAGAAAATAAGAAGTCCATAATAAAATTAATGATTTTTCTTTTAAAATAACTTTACTGATTACTTTTTAAAATAACCTACAAACAGTTAATGACATAATTTTCTTAGTGTACAGTTTCTCAATGGTAACACTCAAAGCCATTAAGAAAGTATAATGAAAAAAATTTGATGGTGATAATGTCAGTCTGCCAGGGTTTCAAAGTTGATAGTTTGGAGACGTATTTTTAAATCGGGATCAAAACCAAATTACAATTATACTAACAGCAAATGGGAAAAAATAATATTATAAAAAAGGGAAATTGAGATCCAAGAAAAGAAGTTCTTATTAAAAACTTCAATTTTAAATTCCATGCATCTTTGGCATTATTCTTTGGGGTTGTGGTTTTAAAGATTTTGAAGCCAAAATAGCGTATATCTTTCGTGGACAAAAAGTTGTGTTTGGGCACGAACTTGCATGAGCCTTCACAATTGCCTATTAGCACAAATTTCGGCAAAATTTTCTGTTTTTTGCGTGGCACATCTTTAAATTTTTTTTAAATATAATTTTTTTGTCTTCGGCCGATCTAACTGACTACTAGAAATATATTATTGTTGATAAATTTTTTTTTTTTTTTTTTCAAAAAAAAAAAATTTTTCCAAAAAAAAATTCCAAAAAATTTTTTTTTTTTTTTTTGAAAATCGTTCTTTGATTGCATTAAAAGATAAAAAAGCATTCCAGATTCAAAACTAGCGACTTTTCTTCATTTTTGGAATTTATGCCAAAAAAATTGATTTGGAACCATAGTGCAGTGGACCGATTTCGGTGGTTTGCAATACCAACCTGATAAAAAAAAAATTTTTTTCCAATTTTTTTTTTTTTTTTTTTTTTTGAAAATCGTTCTTTGATTGCGTTTAAAGATAAAAAAGCATTCCAGATTCAAAACTAGCGACTTTGCTTCATTTTTGGAATTTATGCCAAAAAAATTGATTTGGAACCATAGTGCACATAACCGATTTCGCTGGATTGCAATACCAACCTGACCAGGTAAATGCAAAACATATACGCCAATCTTCAGGAGCCTCCGTGAAGTCTTTCAAAAGTTAGCGTGTTTTCAACAGACAGACAGACAGACGGACGGACGGACGAAGACGATCTCTAGATCGTCTTAGAATCGAACTAGGATCTTGAATATTTATACTTTTTGGGGTCTAAGACCAATATTTCGAGGTGTTACAAACGGAATGACAATTTTATATATACCCTCTATCACTAGAGTGGAGGGTATAAAAAAAATGTTTGCACCCATGATTGGGACCAACAAATTCTGAAAGTAGAGCTAACAAGTAAGAGTGTAAAATTTTCCCTCGAATATGTGTTAAAAAATTCATTCTTATGCTTTTTGCACTAAAAAAATAAAAGTTTATCATTATTTAAAAAAAAAAAAAATATTATTCCACGCCCAAAAAAGGGGGGGCATACCGAAAAAAGACATTTTCTAATTCTGTGGGTCCAAATGCTGGACTTTGAACTTCTTGCAGCATAAAAATGTTTCATTTGTTAAACAAAAACACAAAAAATATGGTATTTTTTTAGAGGTTGGTTTAGTTCTTCAAGGGGGAACTTTTTTCGCCCTCGTCAGATTTTGCTCATTTATGAACTTAACCTGCCTAGGAACATAAGACACATTCGTGCCAAATATCGGGAGTCTGGCTCTTTTATTTTGGACTGCATCGTGTTA